>BLBF01000020.1:5259761-5274440 GCA_015471245.1 Laticauda colubrina
ATAACCAAAGATCCACATACAAATACCCGCGAAAACCTCAGAAAACATAGATATATAGATATATAGATATATAGATATATAGCTATATAGATATATAGATATATAGATATATAGATATGTAGATATGTAGATATGTAGATATGTAGATATATAGATATATAGATATTCAGATACGTGAAGAAAAAAACTTAATTACTTGAGTGATTTCCCCTTCCCACCCAACAATGACTCCCAAATTACAGAAATGATGGTGATGAATTGACGGAGTATTGCTGAACCACAATAAATACAAATGGTTAGACGTGATTAAAATATTGTCAGAATGTATGATTATACAATGGTGACTTAAATAGAAAAGGCAATTGTTGTGGAGTGATGGAAATGACTGAGGCGGACATGGAGTAACTGACAGTAATCTTTATTCTGCGAATAAAGGGTTGCCGTGACTGCTGGGCTAACAAGCAGTCTGCTTGCGGCAACAGTTGATGCCATTTGACAGCGCTTTATATAGCCGGCTGTCAAACGGCATCAACCAATCAGAGTAGTCTGCACTCCCTCCAGGAATGTGGACCAGAGGGAAAATTTCACGTCAATGCAACACTCCTTTCCCCTGGCAAGAAGCATGCGTAGTCCCATAAGTAGGCCGATCATCTTCTCAGGCGGTTGGAACACCGTAGAACAGGGGCCTCCATCCATCGGTCGAAGTCCTCTGCTTCAGGGAGCCCTTCGGAGCCGGTTACCACAGGAGCCTCATCCTCTGGAGCTGCAGATGGGTCACCAGGCGCTGGAACAGGTAGGTCCCTCCATCCACAGTTCTCCCGGGTGTCATCAGCCAGCGGCAGCAGGTTCTCATCGGCTGGTGGTAGACTCAGGTCGGTGGGTGGTAGACCAGGTCTGGCAGCGGCCAATGTCCAACGCCTCCTCAGCTGGTCGATATGTCTTTGCCAGGTACGACCATCCTCCAGCAGCACCCTATTTGACTTAGGCCCTGTCAAAGCTATGACCTGTCCTGGCACCCATAAGGGGTGGCCTGCATAATTGTGGGCATAAACCAAGTCATTTAAGGCAAATCCCTAGGCTGGCTGTCAGACCCAAGAGGAGTCACTGTCCAGGGAAGCCTGTCCAGGGAAACGTCTGCCCATAAGGAGTTCAGCTGGGGACCTATTGGTAGTGGCACAATGGGTTGTATGCTGATATAGCAAAAAACTGGACAACTTAGAGTGCCAGTCACTTTGGCCAGATCTCCCTAGGGCTTCTTTCACTGACCTAACTGCCCTTTCAGCCATTCCGTTGCTAGCAGGGTGAAAAGGAGCTGTGAGGGTATGCCTGACCCCCAGGTTGGCTAAGTATAGTTCAAATTTGCAGGAGGTAAATTGGGGCCCATTATCTGACACTACTGTGTCAGGGATGGCATGTGTCACAAATAGCCTGGTTAGGGCCCTGGTAACTGCAAGGGTGGTTGTTATGGGAAGCAAGGCCACATCAATCCATTTTGAGAAGGAGTCTACTACTACTAGAAATGTACGCCCCTGCATTGGGCCAGCCAGGTCAATGTGCAGCCTGGACCAAGGGACTCCAGCATCCTCCCACTTCCCAGGGGATGCAGTTGGTGGGGCAGGTCTGGTTGCCTGACAAGGCTGACAAGTGCTTACCCAGCTGGAGATCCGAGCATCCATTCCAGGCCACCAGACATAACTACAGGCCAGGGCCTTCATTCTAACGATGCCCGGGTGGCCTTCATGCAGGAGCTTCAGAACTGAAGCTTGCAATGAGGAAGAAATGACTACCCTTGTTCCCCACAACAAACAACCCTGGAGGGATGACAGTTCCAGCTGGCATGCCTTGAAGGGCAGGAACTCAGGGGAATAAGGGACATCTGGCCACCCCCTTCCCACCCAGTCAAGGACTTGGGAATTACCTTGTCCCTTGAGGAATGGTAAGCAATATCAGAAGCTGTAATGGGCAAATTCAAACACAGCATGGATTGGTGCAGGGTCTTCAACTGGAACCGGCAATGGGCAGTGGCTGAGAGCATCAGCGTGTGTGAGGTTTTTCTGGGTCTATGGATCAGTTTTTATGAATAAGCAGCCAAAAACAGAGTCCATCTGGTCATCCTTGGGGATAGAATCTGAGGTGTTTGTTTATCAGCAGACAAAAGGCCTAGCAGAGGCTTGTGGTCTGTGATTAGTTCAAAATGGTGGCCATAGAGGAATTCATGAAATTTCTTCACAGAGGCGACTGCAGCCAAAGCCTCTTTGTCTATCTGGCTGTGGTTGCGTTCAGTGAAGAAAAGGTTCTGGAGAAAAAGGCAATGGGTGCCTCAGAGCCATTTGGCAGTCTGTGACTAAGAACAGCCCCTATGCCAAAAGGGGAAGTGTCTGCAGCAAGAACTAATGGAAGATGCTGGTTGAACTGAATTAAAACTGCTTTAGAGGTGATCAAGGATTTGACAGAGTGGAAGGCATGGGCTTCCCTAGGTCCCCAATGCCAGGGGGACTTTTTGTCCAAAAGTCTATGTAGAGGCTCTGCAATTGAAGCTTTGTGAGGGAGGAATGCAGCATAGAAACTGAGAATCCCTAAGAAGGCCTGGAGCTCAGTTTTGTTGGTAGGAGTGGGGGCCTCATGGATGGCCCTGACTTTAGACTCTATAGGGTGTATGCCAGAGGCATCAATTCTATAGCCCAAAAAATCTACTTGCTTAGTGGCAATAGTGCACTTGTTCTTTTTAAGTTTGAGGCCATTTTGCCTGGATCGATCTAGAACTGACCTTACTCTTTGTAACAACTGAGGTTTGTCTGTGGCTGAAATTAAAATATCATCGAAATAGGGGACTACCCCTGGGAGATCTTGAAGTAGCCTCTCCATCAGGGATTGAAATATCCCAGGGGCTACACTCACGCCAAACTGAAGGCATCTGCACCTAAAAGCTCCCCTGTGAGTTACTCTTGTCTGCAATTCTGTTGTGTGGTCATCTACAGGGAATTGCTGGTATGCCTGGGACATATCCAGCTTTGCAAAAATAGACCCAGGTTCAAAAGAATGTAAAAGGTGCTGAATGATGGGAACTGGGTAAGCAGTGATTTGGAGGTATTTATTCAGGGAAATTTTGTAATCAGTGCATATCCTAATGCTACCATCTTTCTCAAGAGGGGTCACTATGGGGGTCTCCTATTTAGCAAAATCTACAGGTTCTAATACTCCTTGTTTGATTAGTTTGTCAAGTTCCTTATCTAACTTAGGACGAATTGCAAAAGGCACCCTATGAGGTTTCAGGCATACAGGAGTTGCTTGAGGGTCTACACTAAATGATATGGGGGTGCCTGAGTAACATCCCAAACCCTCGCTGAATACATCAGCATAGTCTTTGAATAGGGAATCTACTTCAGCATTTAACACAGAGTGGATGCCTGTTATATTTAGGCCAAGGGCAGGGAACCAATCTAAACCTAGCAAACTGGGGAGAGCACCATCCACCACAACAAGAGACAAGTGGCCTTTAAAAGTTTTGAATTTAATGAGGAACTTGCCTTTCCCAAGGACTGGAATGTTCTTGCCTTGGTAATCTCGCAAAGTCAGGTGGCAGTCAAGGAGCTTCTTCTTTGGAAATCTGGGTAGCAGCTTCTTAAGGGTGTTCCATGAAATAATAGATAGAGAAGGGCCTGTATCCACCTCCATCTTGCAAGGTTTACCTTCTAAGGAGACAAAAATACTGATTTTGTTAGAGCTGTTGTTGAACTGATTGAAGTGGTAACAGGTATAGCAGTCTTCCACTTGCCTTTGAAAGATGGGGTTTGGCTGAGGTCTCTGAGTAAAGATTTTCCCAGCTTGGCAGACCCTTGCTAAGTGACCCTTCCTCTGGCAACTTAAACAGATGGCATTCCTGAACCTACAGGATGCTCTTAAGTGATTTCCTCCACAGCTTAAACAGATGGGAGAAAAACTAGCTTTTGACTTTGAGTCTTCTGGAAGGGGTATCTGTTGTCTAAGATGATTTACAACAGCTGAATCCTCAGAGTCCTCATCAGGAGAAACCTCATCAAAATGGACTGTTGAGCTATTTTGTTTGATTGTGTTTCCCTGGATTTCAGCTGCAGATTGAGCAGAAAGCTCAGCAGCCTGAGACTCTTCAATGGCTATTGCTAGGGTTTGGTCCCTTTTGGCTAATAGCTGCCTTTGCAGCCTTAAGTATTTAACCCCACATACTATTTGGTCTAGGAGCATATCCTCTAGATAATCCCTGAATCCACAATGTAAGGCAGCAGACCTCAAAGCAGCCATGTACTCACTGATAGTCTCTCCCTCACCCTGAACTCGCCTCCTAAAGGCATGTCTCCTTGCAATCTGTGAGGGCTTGGGTGAATAGTGATTAGAGAGGATTTCTTGTAGCTCCCCCCAAGGGACTTCTCTGACAGGTCGTGGGGCAACCAATGCTGTGGCAGTGTCAAACACTGCAGCCCCACAAAAGCTTAAGAAATAGGACTTTTTCTATGGGCTGAAGTTTTAGTGAGGTCTATAGCATCCAGGAAGCAGTCGAAGCAGTTCCTATAGGATTCCCAAGTCTCTGCTGCTGGTCTAAATGGTGGGAACGCAGGGGTTGAAGACATCTATTCTCAGTGATGACAGTCTATTCGGCTAGGAAGTTGAATTTCACGCTCGCGAAATGGCGTCAGCGGCTTGTGACAGTCAGCTCGTAGTGGCTTTGGCTCTTTTGTTTAGTGACTTCGGCTCTTTAACAGTGACTGCGCTCTGCTGTATTGTCCGGTCACCTCTTATTTGAATCCCACCTTTGTCGCCAGTGTTGTGGAGCGATGGAAATGACTGAGGCGGACACGGAGCAACTGACAGGAATCTTTATTCTGCGAATAAAGGATTGCTGCGACTGCTGGGCTAACAAGCAGTCAGCTTGCGGCAACAGCTGATGCCGTTTGACAGCGCTATATATAGCCGGCTGTCAAATGGCATCAACCAATCAGAGTAGTCTGCGCTCCCGCCAGGAACACGGACCAGAGGGAAAACTTCACATCGACGCAACAACAATGAATTGCTTTATCCTGCTTTTATCATGTACTCCTCTCTCTCTCTCTCTCACTCTCTTCCTCTCTCTCCCCCTTCTCTGTCTCTCTGTCTCAGCTAAAGACTTAAACATACTTATGTGAAAAACCTTAGAATCAATGACATTTGCTTTTATTAAACACACTGACTCTGGAATGAATTTAATCTAGATTCTCTGGTGGATTTTCATCCAAAAAGCAACCAGGTTGGACCCTGTTTAGCTCCAATGCCCAGGCTGACAGTATTGCCACATGCTTGAAAATATTTCTATCTTGATGCAAATTTAAGCCAAATGAAAATGCCTTCCAACCCTTTTGTGACTTGCTTACTTCTCTCATTTTGGCTTTCATATTAAGTGGCTGATACTGTCTGTGTTGATCCTATATTTCAGTCTCTTTCCATGGTAACTCCAGGTTGAGTCTCTAAAATTCTTTCTGTTGCTAGGATTTCTCAAATGTAATTTGGATATAAGGTAGATACCACATTTCTTGAGGACCTATCTGAATAAATAAACAAGAGAAAAAGCATCTAGACAAATTTAATATGTCGGGAATCCTTCAAGAGCTCATGGGGTATTTGGCTGGTATTCAGTGCACTGAAAATGCAATGTAATTTGTAAGTGCATAATGACATACTACATTTCATTCACTATTCAGCATCAAAGCTATAATGTCAAGAAAAGTTTCTAAAACATGGAGATTTATTCCAAGATCAGCCAGATAAACAGTGCTCTTTTTGCTACAGAATTCAGCAAAATGTCTGTTTCTTATGTATTTATTTAGCCAACCAGAGTCACTCTGGGTAGTGATACAGGCAGCATAGAAATGTAATAAAGAAATAACAAAACATTAATTTATAAGTAAGCACATTCTGTGATCATGTCTGATAGGGACTATAAACAGTGTCCTCTAGCATTGTAAAAACTCTGTTGATTCCCACAAGGTCTCTTCCCCTGTGAAATAGGCTTCTTTTTTTATTACCTCATCCACAGAAAGGTTTTGGATTTATTTATAATTTATTCAGTGTGCAGTTCTTTCATGTAACAAAGTCAAAACCTCCATGATGTAGTATCTGCTTACTTTTAATAAGCCTGTTTCTCGTGACACAGTCCATTACATTTAATGATGTTCACTTCAGAATAGAGCATGATTATATGTTGTGTATATTATATGTACATGTTGTGGTTTTTTTTAGCATATTTCAAGGTGTAAGTGATCAATGTACAGATGGTCCTTGACTTACAACCACAATTGAGCCCATCATTTCTGTTGTTAAGTGAAAAAATTGTTAATTGAGTTTTGACCCATTTTACAAACTTTCTTGCCGCACTTGTTAAACAAATCACTGCAGTTGGAAAGTTAGTAACCTGGCTGTTAAGTGAATTCAGCTTCTCCCATTGATTTTGCTAGTCAGAAGGTCACAAAAGGAGATCAGATGACCTTGGGACACAGCAACCATATGTCATGCCACTGTTGGAATTTGATTCCGAGGAGGAGGTCGAGCAGCTGACAGGGAGTGTGGCTCTGGTGACTGGAAGAAACTGGGGAAGGACACAGTCCAGCTGGGCCTTCAGAGGAAGACCCAGGGCCACCCACTCTTCATTCTAGGGCATGCAGGGAGGAACAGAGAAGGGAACAGCATGAGTTATGTGGATTAAGGGGAGAGAAGGGCCCTGATTCTCTTTATTAGCTGCAGCTGGGAAAACAGTATTTAAAAAGGGCGTTTGAGCATAGCACCTTGCTGGAAGCAAAGTGTGAATTATCTTGGCTTGTCAAGTTTTATCTGGGTTCCGACATCCTCCAACTGTGTATGTTTCATGATCTTTTGAAGTCTGCAATTCCTTATCCTGCCTTGTCTTGATAATTGCTGAAGTGTGGTTAGTGATGGTTTTTATTTTTAATCTATATGCACTTTGGGTTCTCACAGAATTTCTTCCCTTTAAAAACTGTTCTTGGGAGAGTTTTTTCTCCAGCCAATGATCACTGGACCAGTTTGCCAAGCATCTGAATTTTGATCACATGACCATGGGGGTGCTGCAATGGTCATAACTGTGAAAAGTTTTCATGCTGTTGTAATTTTGAACACTCACAAACAAACTGTTGTAAGTTGAGGACTACCTGTGGAAGGTATATAAAAATAATAAAAGATTTTCTGTCATCAATATAAAATGAGAGAAGGGATAATGCAGAACTACAATGCAGTGTTGGAACAATTTACTTGGTCCTCCTCAGGTTTACACTGTACTGCTGTGAAATAGAATGATCATCTACTATTTTCAAAATACTTAGGCACTGATTACATTTTATTTTCCTTTTAAAACTCAAAGCTAAAATATTTCATCCTGTTTATATCAGAAGATGGAGATGTTTTAGGCGTAGAAAAAAAAACTTTGAAAATGTACAGATAGTAATAGCTTTCTACTTGCAGTTTGCACACAGCATTTAACTCAATCAATGACAAAGACAGTATAATGAGAATCAAATTAGAGGCTCACAAAATTATTCAGCCGGTTATGTTTTGATGGAGAAAATAATCTTTGAATATAAAATAGGAGAACCAGTGGGCTATGTTGAAAGCTTAAGAACACAATCACATGCAATCATTTTTCTACCTGAAGTAATTTGTAGTGTTCAGAAGACAGTAATCCAAGATACGTGTGCAAACAATTGCAAATTAAGTAGGATTTTTCTTTTCTAAGACTTTGTAGGGGGTTAATCCATCAACTGAAGGAAACGACCCTCCCACCTTTCTGTTTGCATGCCATCACATTCAAATGACAGCAACTACATCAGTTATCAGATTTGTCCTGCTTTACAGTCTTGAGGTAAATGAAAATGGCACAAAGGAAGACAACAGGACATGGGGAGGACATGGGGAGGACATTCTGACATTCAAACACTGAAAAATCTCTATCATTTTGATTACATTATTTAGTTATAGTCTCTATTCGTTATTCATAGTGCAAACTCTAATGAAGCAATATTACTAACTGGGGAAGAAAGGTAAATTAAATAACAAAAGTGTTTAAAATGTTTCAGAAACACTCTGTATATTGTTTGCAAGAAATCAACTCTAATTTCCTCTGAGCATTTTAAAACCTAATTTGAAAAAGCTCAGAAATATCAAGAAGATTTTTAAGAAAAAAAACCAGCTTGGATCATTTTGGTGCTTTATAAATCAGTGGAAAATAAATTCTGGGAGGAACAAAATCTAAATTGAGAGAAGGGAGAAAGGTATTTACTTAAACGTACTTTGGCACAATGAGAAAGTAGTTATTAGATATTAGCAAAACAAAAACTAAAAACAAGAGAGAGAGACAGAGACAGAGACAGAGACAGAGAGAGAGACAGAGACAGAGACAGAGACAGAGACAGAGAGAGAGACAGAGACAGAGACAGAGAGAGAGAGAGAGACAGAGACAGAGACAGAGGCAGAGACTTATCACTACTTCTGGAACACACTACTCATCGATTAGGTCAATCTGATCTCTTGTTGGAACTTTAGAAGGTATGTTAATTTTAAATTTTATTTCATGTTATTAATTCTGTTTTTAGCTTTTAGGGGAACCTGCCATGACATTATGTTAGTTGTTAGCATTGAAAACTTCAGGTGAGCATGAAAAGAGAAGATGTACTAGAAGCACCAAGAGGGCTTCCTGTCAGTTCAGCCTACTCACCATTTTCATGCCCATAACCTGTTAGATAAACTCTTTTTATAAATTTGTTTATTTAAACATTTTATTTAAATTTTTTCAAAGAACATAAACACAAATGAATAAAGAATGAAAAGAGGGAGGGAGGGAAGATAAAAAGTGCAGAAAAAGGGAATAAAAAGAAATAGAGAAAAGAAGCATTCAATTTCTTCTGCAGCAAATACATTTCCAATATTAGCTCTTACTTTAAAATTACAAAATAGAACTTACTTTTTTCTATTATCCAGTTTTTTTCTAATTATTAAAACTACAAATTATGAATGAATTTTTCTCTCTCATGCAAACATTTATAATGAGTTTTCAGTCAGTCATGAATATGGACATTGTTTTTTTCTCTTATCAAAGAAGTTAGTCTAATCATTTCTGTGAATTCATCATCTTTACCAGTCAAGCTGTCCATTGTGAATAGGTTTGAGTTTGTCCACATTTAAGCATGTAATAGTCTGCCTGCAGATAATGTATAAAATTATGGCTTTTTTCTAGTTGACTATCCATTAATCCCAAAACAAAAGACTCATTCCAATTGTACTCAACCTTTAAAATATGTTGAATTAATGTATTTGCATTCAAAATTTGGCTTTTCTTTCATGTTCACCAAGCATAATAAAATATCAAAATTGTTCATACTTTTAGCAAAGATTTGAAGTGCCTTTATACATCTTAGACAGTTTATCTGATGACAAATACCAACTATTTCTAAAAATTCTCTTTAACATACCGTGTTTCTCCAACAATACGGCCTCCCCCAATAGGAAGTCCCAGCATGTTTTATAGGCATAAAATCAAATTAAGCCCCTCCCACCAAATTAAGGCCTATATTAAACATGCAAAATGGGGGAGAATGGTGGGGGAGGCTTGCCATTAGGAAGTACTTTTGTTGCATACCCGGATATGGTGCTGCCTGCATTTACTTAGGCATTGATGGGGCACTTTGCATTGGGAGACCTTCTGCCACCATTGTTTTCCCTTCTCCCCATGCTGCTGGAATTTGGTGCAGCCATGCGCAGCCAGCCAGGGTTCCTCCCTGCAACTGGAGCCCAGTGGAGACACTTGGCTTCAGGCGCTCCTATCGTCGCCTTCCCTTCACCTTCGAAGGCAAAGCCAATTCTTTTAAAAACAATGCCCTACTACTGGTACAACAAAGCCTCTCCTCCCCGAGAAGGCAGCCCAACCCCACGTGGGGAGGCAAATCTTCCAGGGCTACAGCGCAGGATAGGCCCATCCCGGGAGAAGTGCCCAGCTGCCATCCCTGCTGGTGCCAGGCAGAATGGAAGAGCTTTGCCTGGGATGCCCAGCGCAGCTGACAGGTGGGCCCTCCTGCCCGGCAATGGAGCTCTCACCAAGGCAACGAGCGCCTCCCCACTGGGCCCTCCGCTCATCCTGCCAGGGCCGCACCAGAGCCGTGCGGGCTGGGAGAGCCGGGAAAGCGAGCCACAGGTGTGTGCCCATCTGCCAAACAAAAGAGTTGGGCCGACCCAAGCTTGGCTTCCTTCCCAAGTCCCTCCAGCCTGAACCTGAAGGGGCCACTGGGAGAGGCTGCCCAAGGCAATGATAGCACCCACCCATCTGCGGACAGGGAGGCGAGGTGACAGCAGCGCTGCTCCCCTGGCCGGCAGGTCCAGTGGAGAGAGCCTGAAGCTGCCCATCCTTTCCACCTCTTGCCCAGCCCATCCCCACACATGTCCAAATGCGCCGGCAGCTCCAAACTCCGTAGCGTCACAGGCATTGGGAAGAGGCGCTCACTTGGCAGGGCTTATCTCAGAGGAGGACGCAGTGCAGGCTGTCACCTTGCCTCCTTGTCCACGGATGGGTAGGTGCTATCACTGCCTCAAGCAGTTTCTCCTGGTGGCCCCTTCGGGTTTGGGCTGGAGGGATTTGGGAAGGAAACCAAGCTCAGGTCGGCCCGGCTCTTTTGCTTGGCAGGCAGGTGCACATCCGCAGCTCACTTTCCCAGCTCTGCCCAGCTATCAACCTTGTGAATTCTCAAGCTTCCTCTTTCTACTATGTATTCGAACATTGTGGTATGTGAGCGTGTATGTGTTAATTGAAAAATTGAAAACAAAAGACAGAGATGACAGAGGATGAGATGATTAGATAATATCATTAATGCAATGAACATGAATTTGGGTAACAAGGGAGGACAGGGGAGCTTGTCCTACATATTTTATTTTTATTTGTTTATTTTTGTCAATTGCTCACAAGACAATAGATATAAGTAAAAACATAGTTATGAATACATGGATATATTGAAAGATAAGAAAAATAAAAAAATAAAAGAAACAATAAGACATAGACAGTAGGCACGTTGGTGCGCTTATGCATGCCTCCTACAGACCTCTTAGGAAAGGTGTGAGGTCAATAGTAGAGAGTCTAAGGTTAAAGTTTTTGGGGTTTGGGGAAGAAACCACAGAGTCAGGTTGAGTATTCCAGACATTGACCACTCTGTTGCAGAAGTCATATTTCCTGCAATCAAGTTTGGTGCAATTAACCTTGAGTTTGTATCTATTGTGTGCTCTTGTGTTGTTACGGTTGAAACTGAAGTATTCATTGACAGGTAGGACATTGCAATTTATGATTTTATATACCATACTTAGATCGGACTGAAGGTGGCATAGTTCCAGGTTTTCTTGGTCTTGAATTTTGAGTCTGGTGGCATAAGGTATTCTGCAATGAAAAGAGGAGTGGAGAACTCTTCTTGTGAAATATTTCTGTTAATATCAGATGCGTAATGTGGATTCCAGACTGACGAGCAATATTCGAGCATTGGCCTAGCAAATGTTTTGTATGCTCTAGTTATTAGTGTAATATTACCAGAGAAAAAGCTACATAAGATTAGGTTAACAACTCTTAATGCCTTTTTTGGCTATGTAGTTACAGTGGACTCTAGCACTTAGATCATTAGAGATGAGTACTCCAAGATCCTTGACAGAGTTTGGATCATCAGTAAGATCTTGACTATTCAGCCTGTATTTTATTTTCTGATATATTTTTTTTTGCCAATATGTAAGACAGAGCATTTATTTGTTGAGATTTGAAGTTGCCATTTGTTTGACCATTCTGATACACAGTCAAGGTCTTTTTGAAGGGTAGTAGAATTATCTGTGGTGTTGAATACATCATCAGTGAAGAGAATGCAGTTGCTCTTGATATGATCGCAGAGGTCATTTATGTAGAGTATGAAAAGTGTTGGTCCTAGAACAATCCCTTGGGAGACACCACTGTTGACAGGTACAGAATTTGATAGGACGCTCCCAATTTTGACCATTTGTTGTCTGTTTGACAGGAATGCTTCTATCCAGTTATGCAGGTATCCAGAGATACCATAAGATTTTAGTTTCAGGAGTAGTTTGTCGTATACCACTGAATCAAAGGCTTTACAGAAGTCTATGTAGACTGCATCTATTGTTTTGCTCTGATTGAGTTGTGTAGTCCATATTTTTGCAGTGTAAGAGTTGCAGATGACATGATAGTTTTTTCCTAAAACCAAATTGTTTATTAGAGAGTAGGTTGTTTGTTTCTAAGTGGAGGATGATGGATTGGTTAATAATTGATTCCATGACTTTACAGGTGATGCAACATAAAGAGATTGGTCTGTAATTTTCAACTAGACTGGGGTCTCCCTTTTTGAAGATGGGGATGACCATGGCTTGTGACCATAGTTTTGGCAAGGAGCTGGTCCTGATTTTTCAAAGATTATGCTTAGAGGTTCGGCTATGGCAGTGGATAGCTTTTTTAAGAAGTAGGCACATATTCCATCCAGTCCAATAGATAGAGATGGTTTTAGATTGCGTAGTGCTTCTTCAACATTGTCTTCTGTAAAATCGATATATATTAGATCATTGTAGTTGTCTGTGGTTCGACTAGGAAATACTGGGCATGATCCATTGCTGTTTACAAATACTGAGCCAAATAATGGGTTAAAGAGGTTTGCTTTAATAATGTTGTCATCACAGTCTTTACCATTAGGTCCTTTCAGGGGTGGGATGGACCTTGAGTCTTTTAGTTTGTTGTTTACAAAATTGTAGAAAGCGTGGGTGGAATTGGTGCGTAGGAGGTTTTCTTCTTCTTTAATGGGATAATTGGTGAATTCAGTTTTTATCTGGTGACATAAATTTTTGTCTCGGCTTTTGAAGTTGGCAACATGACCAGATTTGTTTTTCCGCCAAAGTGATTTCTTTTTGGATTGAAGCTTCTTTTTTGTTTTGGATAATTTGTTTTTTTCTGGTTTTGGGAGTTGTTAATGGTACACGTAGTTTGATGACTCTTTTGACTTCAAGTAAAAATATGTTGTAATGGATGTAAAGTATTGCATCCAGATATACAGTATTGCATCCATAAAATATACAGTATTGCATCCAGAAAATAGAAATTTCAAGCAAGGGATGAAAGATAATTGTTTATAAGATCATAGTTGCTTTTTTTGAAGTTATAATTGGGGATTCCATCGTTGTGATGATTTTTGTGTGAACGTATGATGAGACAAAAGTCAATCATGTTGTGGTCATTGTTGGAAAAGGGTTCTTTCATTTGTATTCCATAAATTGAATTTGAACTGTTGCAGAAGATGAAATCAAGGCCATTGTTAAGTCTAGCATTGTTGGTTACTAGTTGTTCTAGTCCCAGATTTGTTACTGCATTGTAGAAGGTTGCATGTGTGGGTTCAGTTGTACATTCATTAAGGGTCCAGTTAATATGAGGTAGATTGAAGTCACCAAGAAAGATAAAAGCATGTGGGCAGGATGCTGCCTATGTGAATAGTGTATTTAAGCTTGTTTGCATATTAGATTTCAGAATCAGGGGCTCTGTAACATAGCAAGAACTGAAATGTGACATTTAAGGTCAGTTCACAGATAATGGTCTCAGGAATAGCAAGCTCCTGGGTAACTTGGATATTTTTTAGATGTAAGGACTTTTTATAGAAGATAGCAGCACCATCTCCTCTATGGATTTCACGATCTGATCGGTAAACATGATAGTCTCTTACTGGGTAATGGAGTCAGGGAGAGATGTGTTGAGCCATGTTTCACAGACAAATATAATGTCGAATTTAGCCATATTTAGTAAGAGGAGAAATTCAGGTATTTTATTTACAAGCTTCTTGCATTGAGTAGCTTGCATTTAAGGCCAGTTGTGGTTGGAATAGAGGTAGTTAAAGGCATGTGTGCATAGTTTTAAGAGATGTTGGATTGGATGGAGTGAGGTTGGATGTAGAGTTGTGGGTTGTGTGACTTTCTTTTGATGCAATCAGCTTGGTAGTCAATGTATAAATCCTTTTCTCCATTGTGTAGACAGTTTTTGAGTTCTGTGCAGAGTTCTCGGGAGCGGATTGTTTCCAGTATGGATAAGTCTGGTCATGAGTGAAGTTTTTTTTCATGGTTGGGATTGATTTTGGCAATGGCATTTATTGTATGAATGAATATGTGTTTGCTGGACTCATTTTTGCACGCAACTCTACAAAATTTTGGGACCACAAATCCATCACTGTATTTGCACCCATGGCATCTCTGGTTATTTCAATGATATGTTCAGGAGAGATGTTGTATTTGAACTGCTTATGATATTGCGAACTTTGGTGATGTTGTCTGATTCATTGGTGTCTTCGAGACCAAATAAGATGACGCTTGGATGTTTCTGTTCATGTTCCGTGGTGTCTCTGTGAGATATCTAAGGAGATATTATTTGTGGAATTATTTGAAGGGATAGTAATTGTTTGTGGCTGTGATTTGGTAGTTATTTTTGGTTGTAGTTGTGATTATAGTTGAGGTAGTTGTTGTAGATGTTGTGGGATTGGATTTTGAGACGATAGGTATTAACTTATCTGTGCTGTGTGTGTATATATATATACACCCCACCCAATCAAGTCACACTCCCACTAGCAGTTAAAAGGAAGAAGCAGCTGCAAGCTCACATTACTC
>BLBF01000020.1:5282391-5294390 GCA_015471245.1 Laticauda colubrina
ATATTTATATTTATATTTATATTTATATTTATATTTATATTTATATTTTTTATTATTTTTTATTATTTTTTTATTATTTTTTATTATTATTTTTTATTGTTATTTTTATTATTTTTTATTATTATTACATTAATATTATTTATATTTATGTACATATTTACATATTTGTTCTCATAGATTTTCACAGGTACAGATATGCAGGTCTTGGCATGTTAGGGTCTTTTCCTATGTAAAATTGAGAGTATCTTGGCAATGTTTCAATGAGGTCCCACTTGCCATCATCAGTCTGGTGCTTTCGGTTTCGTGCTTGCGCAAGCAAAGTGTGATCTGAGCTGCCATCTTTCTATAGATACTGGTGGGGAGTTTGGCTGTGTTGTCAGTTCTTGATTGGTTGATGAAGTTGATGTTTGTAGATTGGCTGGCTTTTTCATAAGAACATGTGTGGTTGAGGTATTGGCTGTGTGTCTATTAGCCTCCTATATTGTAACAACCTGGGTAATGGGCTGTGTGATGACCTTCTGAGTTCTATTGTTGTGACATCCTGGGTCTTGTGCTGTAGTCTCCTGGGTCATTGGTTGTGTTGTAATATCCTGAGGTTTTGTGGTGTAGCCTCCTGAACTCCGTGATGTGATGTCCTGAGCAGGTGGCTGTGATGTGACGTTCTGGGTTTTGGTTTGGCTCCAAGTTTGAGGCTTGGCTATGTGTTCATGGCGTGTGTGTGTTTGCTTGGTTTGGGGGTCAGGATGTGTGGCAGCTGATGATGCAGCCATAGTCTGGTTTCTGGATGGTGGTTGCCTTTCATCTATGGAGTGGGTTTGGGTTTGAGTCTGATGAGGGAGATTGGTGGTGGCATTATATGTTGTTTTGGATCTGGTGTTGGTTTTCGTGGCTAGGACTTGTTTGTTGATAAGAGCTAGTTTCCAGATGTCTGGTAGGTGGGAGGTCTTGTCCCATTCATTCATCTTATGGGGATGTTTCTCTATTTCAATATTTTCCCTGTGATTCACTTCAGGATATCACATCACGGAACTCAGGAGGCTACACTACAAAACCTCAGGATGTTACAACAGCCAACAACCCAGGAGATTACAACATAAGACCAGGATGTCAAAACAATAGAACTCAGAAAGTCATCACACAGCCCATTACCCAGGTCATTACAACACAGGAGGCTGATAGACACACAGCCAATACCTCAGCCACACATGTTCTTTTGAAAAAACCAGCCAATCTACAAACATCAACTTCATCAACCAATCAAGAAATGACAACACAGCCAACTTCCCCACCAGTATTTACAGAGAGATAGCAGCTCAGATCATGCATTGCTCACACAAGCACAAAGCCAAAAGCACCAGCCTGATGATGGCAAGTGGGACCTCATCGAAACATCACCAAGATACTCTCAATCTTACATGGAAAAAAACCCAAACTTGCCAAGACCTGCATATATACATATACTTATATATATATGTATGTGGTTGTGAAGTGTCAGATATGACTTAGCGACTGAAGAACAACAAATATATGTATAACACAGACACATACACACACATTCACACAAACACACACACACATACACACACACACACACACATACACAAGCACATAGAGAGCAAGTGCAAGAGAGCAGTACTGTATTACAGCTGCTAGATGAATGTGCTATTATTTTGAATCCTATATTATTTCATCCAACAAGAAAAAGTAGCTCCAGTTGCCAGAATGTGTGGCTAGATTGGTAACGGACTGATATAAATTGCTGAGTGACTCTTTTAATCTAGCCTTTCCCATGTAATCTTAGGTAGAAACTCAATATCTTTGAGATATTGAATGTTTCTTTTCTTCTGCATGCAGAGAAAGGGATCTGATTGACACCAAGTGCTGGACTACAAATACAAGAAAATAAGCCAGTTTATTCCGTAGAATGTTCAACTAAATTCAGGAGCTATTTTTCCCCAGAAAGTTTGCTCCCATAATATGGTACCTCATTCTTCTTTCACACCCTCCATTCAGAAAAATTGCATATCTGCAAGGAAAGCCGTGGGCACATTTCCCCAGCAGAGGTTTTCCCAGAGAGCTTCTTCAGCTGGAGGCCCTTCATAGTCATACTGTAAGACTGAGATGGGAAACTATGACCTTTTTTAAATTTGTGACTGAATTCTTGAACCAGCCATGCTGGGTCAAGCATTCTGGGAGTTGAAGTGCACACGTCATAAAAGAGCCACAGTTCTCCACCTCCATTGTAAGCAATAACTATCTATAAGTGGAAGGTCACAAGGAGAGGGTGAAACTAGTGGTCATCTTTTTCAGGTTAAAAAGTTATAAGAACCTTTCCTTTCTTGTTTTCATGACTTTGTATAACTTGATATATATTCTGTCCCCTTACCTCGTGGCATTTCAACCTTTTTTCAATAATTTCTATCATATCAACAGAGGATAATATATCTAGCTCATCGTTGAACTTTGGTGTCTTTGGTGCTTTTAGAATTCCCCAGTGGTTTTGGATTTAACCTGATCTCAGATGCTCAGTTTCCTCATTGAAATGATGGTTAGGTTTGTCCATGTGTAGTGCAATTAATAAATTTTCATTGTGTCTTCTGACTGCTAGCTGGCACTCATGCATATACTCTGCTAATTTTCTGCCTGTCCTTTGGTTGCATGCTGTAGATGACCCCTGAGTTTTGGTTTTGGGTTTTTTGTGTGTGTGTGGGGAGGTATTGGGCCTTTTGGTTTACTTAAGATGTTTTGGAGAGCTTTAGTTTGTTTGCATGGTACAGTGATGTCATGTGGTTGTAATAGCCTGTTGATTGTTTTTGAGAAGTTTTTGATGTATAGCAGTGTTATTCTTTCCATAGCTTGTGTTGCTTATGTTGTAGTAGCTTGAGCAATCAGTCACTTTTTGATAAAGTTGAATGGATATCCATTTTGTTGGAAGATACTGCATAGGCACTTCTTCTTCTTCTTCTTCTTCTTCTTCTTCTTCTTCTTCTTCTTCTTCTTCTTCTTCTTCTTCTTCTTCTTCTTCTTCTTCCATTCTGGGTTGGTACATTGTGTTTGTGCTTCTCTGCATAATGTTCTTGCTCTTCCTGTGGGAGATTGAGTTGTTACTTTGGTAGTGGAACTTTTTATTAGTATGGGTGGTTTTTCTATAGATTGCTATGGTTCTGGACACTGCAGGGGGAAGAGAGGCTGCCCAGGGAACAATTTGAACAATTTGCGAAGGGTGAGGGTGCAGCTCCCTTATGGACAGATAAAGAAATTCAAATAGGATACATGCTAACATATTAGATTGTAAAAAAAAAAAAACAGTGGGATATTTGTATTTTCAGACTTGCAAAATTTAATGTTAATGAAGCCTTCCAAGATAGTAGAATTGTCTTATTTAGTGTGTTTCCTGTCTCATCTACCTGGGAATGCTGACAATACAGTATTGCAAAAAAGAACTGTTATTCCAAAAATAGCAGACTTAGCCTAACTTTTTCTCCAAATTTGCAAAACAGAAATGAATTAACAAATAATTATGAGATGTTGTATTTGGCAATAGACATATAATCAGGCGCAGATTTATTTTATTGCATTTATTTTACTCAGTTTGTTATTGTTTCTCAAGTCAACATGAAAATTATATATGTATGCACATGTTTTCTTAATTATATAGCTATCTTCCAAGATTTTTTTTTACAATTTTAATGGACACAGTTTTGTCTAGAGTTCCTCAATTTTGTGGGCATTTTGTATGAAGTTTTAAATTGGAAAATGTAACAAACAATGTAATAGTGTGAATACTGTAGGATAATTATGATCTGGTGCACATTTTAGTTCAGAAAGTGCAAATTAAATTGGCAATCCAATTTATTTTGTCTCCCATCTCCATTACTTATTAACACGATCAAAGCTTTTCCACCTATCAAATTAAAAGAACTGTCTTTTAATTAAATGGAAGTGAAAGATTATAATCCTGTACTGACTGATACGGCCATGAACTCTACTGAACATGATGGAACTTACAGAAATATATTGTAAATGAATTTACAAAAGCACATTACCAGTTTATTTTTTAGAAAACAACAGTTCCCAAATAGATTATATAAACAACTAATAATGAATATTAAAACTACAGCTTTAATATGGAAATGAAAAGGGAAAGGTTTCAGGAAAGCAAGCAAACCAAAATCTATTAAGCCCATGTCACACTGAACAAATGGATGCAAAGAAGATGTAAAATGGACAAAAAACCTTGCCATTCGTTCGAAAATGCAATGTACTCACTGCCTCTGTTTGGCTTCCTCTCTATCCGTCCAGCATCTGTTTATGGACGTTTCATCTGCTCCAAAAGTTTTGGGCTGCCCAAAACTTTTGCGCGGAAAATGTATCCAGTTCGTCCATTCTGCATCCGCTACGCATCCGTTACGCATCCGCTATATCTGCTAGGAGTCCGTTATGCATCCGCGGAACTCCATCCGCCCGGACGCAGGGAGGAAGCGGAACGGACGCAGAACGGATGCAGAACGGATGCAGAACGGATGCAGCACGGAAACAAAGTGTTTAAAATGGGAAAAACGTTCACAGAGGGGACCTATCTCGGATATTAAGAATGTCTAGAGGATGCCTAGAGGATGCCTAGAGGATGCCTAGCAGAAAACCTATACTGCCTATAAAAAGGGGGAGCAACTTGCCTGCATCTCACTTTCAGAACAGCAGCCTAACAGTGCAGACCTCTGCAGCCTTCATCTGGCTCTTCCTCTTCCACAGCATCCAGTCATGTCCACCGTGGATTGTAACAAAGTCCTTTCGGCAGCCACCATCCTTCTGCAACAGTACGAAGCCATCTGCAGGCTCTGTGAACTCTACTGCGAGAAGAAAAGGAGCCACCCAAAAAGCGTCTGGATCCGAAGATGGTTCACCAGAAGAGCAGAAGACAGACTGTACAACAAGCTGATGGTGGAGCTCAGGAACGAAGACACTCGGGCATTCCAGAACTTCATGAGAATGCCTCCAGCCATGTTTGACGAAGTTGTGCAGCGGATGACACCCAGGTTGACCAAGGCAAACACCAGCTTCTGGCCCAGCCTGGAACCTGGGCTCAAGGTGGCACTCACTCTGCACCACCTGGCCTCAGGAACCTCCTAAAGGAGCATGCAGTACGGCTGGAGGGTGCCATCCAACACCATCAGCATTGTGGTCAGAGAAGTGGTGCAGGCCATTATCGAAGAATACAAGGAGGAGCTCCTCCAGTAAACCTCCACTGAAGAAGGCTGGAAGAAAGTTGCAGAGCAGTGGTATCAGAAGTTGAACTTCGCCCACACCGTTGGAGCCATAGATGGCAAGCACGTGGCCTGCAAATCTCCAGCCAAGTCGGGGTCCACTTATTTCAACTCCAAGGGCTTCTTCAGCATCATCCTCTTCACCATGGTCGATGCTGACTACAAGTTCATGTACATCGATGCTTCAGGCAACAGCTCATCTTCAGATGCCCAGGTATACAACGCCAGTCACTTCAAGGAGGAGCTGGAATGCAACCTCATCGTGGGCTTCCCAGATCCAGAACCCCTGCCCAACGACACACAAGATGTGCCCTACTTCATCGTGGGGGATGACGCCTTCTCCCTCAGAACCTACCTGATGAAGCCCTACACTTCCAGACTCCTCCCCCGTGAAGAGAGGATCTTCAACTACAGGCTGTCCAGGGCAAGGTGGGTGGTGGAGAATGCCTTTGGCATCCTGGCCAACAGGTTCCAGGTACTTCTCACCACCATGCAACATTGTCCAGAGACCGTGAGGAGGATCATGGAAGCTTGCTGCATCCTGCACAATCTCATGCGCACCCGCTACCCAGTCTTGCAGAACAGGCTCATGGACCTCCAACAAGGCAATAGGGACATGGAGCCTGGGGAATGGAGGCAAGGGTGAAACCTGATCAACACTGAGGATGTGCCAGGCCCCAACAGAGCCTCACATGAAGCGAAGAAGCAGCGCAACCTCCTGAGACAATGGTGCAACTCCCCAGCTGGAGCAGTGGAGTGGCAAGACAGGATGGTAGATGCTTAATGGATGATTCCTTCAGCCTGTCATGGATGAGATTGGGCCATGTATGTTTGGTTGGCCTACAATGAACAGGGCGTTTAATAAAGAGTTGTGTTTATGTTGACATGTGTGGATAATTATTACATTATTATTGATTATAAAGGGCCATAGGTGTGGCACCTGGGAGGATGGACCATACAGTCCCACTATGCTTGCACTGGAGGTTTATCTATCCCACTGCTATCCTAACCTATCCCACAGCTATTACCATTCCACAGGTATCCTAACCCATCCCAAAACTGTCCTTACCCATCCCACAGGCATGCAAAGGCTTAAGCCATTTCTAAAAGTTTCCAGCAAGACTTTATTAAAAAAAAGAAATGAAGCAAGTGTGTGAATCAAAAATAGACTTTATTAACAACAAGCTATAAGACAAAAATGAGTCTCTGGCACTCCTCTTGGTCACTCAGTCTCAGGGGTGAAGGGTGCAGGTGCTATGGAGGTGGCTGGTGCTGGTGCTTGTCATCAGCTCCTCCAGAAGCAGAAGCAGCAGAAGCCCCAGCCCCAGAAGAGCGAGCCCGTGCTGCAGAAGCCCCAGCAGAACCAGAGTGAGGGCCAGGGGGCGGGATGATAGCCCTGTCCCTCATGCCAGGGCTGGCAGCAGATATGCTGAGGCTTGCTGTGCTTCCGCATGGTTGTGGGGTTGCTGGCTGGCCGGGAGGCTGGCAGGCACCAAGGCTTGCAGGCAGACAGGCAGGCACCAAGGCTGGCAGGAAGGCTGGCACCAAGGCTGGCAGGGAGGCAGGCACCATGTCTGGCAGGAAGGCTGGCAGGCCAGCAGGCACCAAGGCTGGCAGGCAGACATGAACCAAGGCTGGCAGGAAGGCAGGCAGCAAGGCTGGCAGCAAGGCTGGTAGCAAGGCTGGCAGCAAGGCTGGTAGCAAGGCTGGCAGCAAGGCTGGCAGGCAGACATGCAGGAAGGGCAGGCAAGGCAGCCAATCCGTCCGGCAGCAGGTCTTTCCTCTGAATGGCGACCTGCTTCCAAGCTGCTTCCGTTATATCCGCTGGGCTGACGCAATGCATCCTCCCCGCATGCGCAATTAACACCAGGCATCCATTAGGCTTCCGCTGTGCATCCGCTGTGCATCTGCTTCATCCACTTGGCGTCCGCTCTGCATCCACTGTATCCGTTCTGCATCCGCTTTGCTGAGGTCCCCCGGAAGCCTAGCGGACTTGCCATCCACTCGCATCCGCTTCCATCCACTGGGCTTCCCTTCCGCATCCACTTTCCATCCACCCTGCATCCTCCCCACGTCCGTGTTATCCGCTCCGGTTATGTAAATTTTTGCCCCTTTTGAGAGCGGATAACAACGGATGGAACATTTTGCTCGTCCGCTGTGTCCTTTTTGCATCCGTTGGGCAGTGTGACATGGGCTTTAAATAAGTCAAACAAAAAACTGGTGGTCACAGTGGTTAATGTGTAGCATTGAAGGCAAACTCTGCCCAAAGGCTGGAGTTCAATCCTGAGAGGGCTCAAGGTTGACTCAGTGTTCCAATCTGTCAAGGTCAGTAAAATGAAGACCCAGTTTAGTGGGAGCAATGTGCAAATAAGGCTTACATTGTACATAGTGTTATAAAGTGCTATATAAGCTTAAATGCTATTGGTATTTTGGAGGAGGTGCTTTATGAGATTAGGCCAGGCAAATATCTTTTGGAAGGAAGTCCAGTATTTATATGCTACCAGGTCTCACCACCACCATATCACATCCTTCAATATTTATTGTGTATTCCAACCAACCAAATCTTTCTTGCTGTTGGAACTATGATACAAGACCTTAACCAGAAATCAACTTGATGGAGAATCAATTTAAATATTAAGAAATAAAAAGCACATGTTAATCTTCAAAATAAAACTTTTAAAGCTTTAACTGTTTAAAAAAATATTTTGTTCATATTTTCTTTTCTGAAAAGGTTATTTTCCTTTCCTGTTTTATCTTCATAAGCAGCTTTGATAAAATTCTCCTTCTTTTATTTTAATATTGCATTCCCATATGATGATATTTTTTTCCTCATATATTAGACAACAAGCAGGACAATACTAACCCACATTTTTTCCTAAATGTATGGATCAACATAAACATCATTGAGTACTGAACATTTTGGAAAGACTTTAGCAATAGCAATAGCAATGGCACTTAGAGTTATATATCACTTCACAGTCCTTTACAGCCCTCTCTGAGTGGTTTACAGAGTCAGCCTATTGCACCAACCTCAGAAGAAATTAGCTTGCAATATTGCATTCACCACAGCTCATAGAATTAATAGAATTATTTCCATTGTGAGCAAGTGATTCAGCAAAAATTAGCATTATTCTCCTTATACAAATAGGAGTTACCATTCTATGTACATTCTGCCTTTCTTGCCTATTTTCTCATTCCTTACTTCTTCATCCCATTGCTTCTTTGTGCAGGATGGAACTCAGGAGAAACAGGGTGGTCTGTGGTTGCTTTTATATTTTGCTCTTATGAACCATTTTACTTGACAAGATGAAGTTGTAATCCTCAAGAGAAGCATAAGAAACTTGAATAGGAAAATTAGAGGAACAATATTTTTCTTTCTTTTTTCTCTTTTTTTTTAGCAAAACACCTAGTAATACAGTTAGAAATGGCATGAAGGCAGACTCAAACAAGGATAAACCTATTACAAACTCAATTGCTGGTTCATATGAACATTCAAAAATGCAAGATGATTGAACAGAGCTCCTGTTGGAACTAGTGATGGAACTAGATAGATAACAGAAGTTCCACCTTTCTTCTCCGAAAATATTGTCCAGTGACACAAAGAAAACTGCAATGACAACTGACTTTGCATGAGAATAAAGATAATTTCAAATTTGTAGATAAAATGTACTAATTTCCATGGTGGTACAGCAAATGGAATTTGTTTATACCATGATGATAACTGGCATCCATTTGAAATACTATGCTCTCCTTTCATGTGTCTTGGGAAAAAAAAGAACTATTATTGTTACATACACAAAAAAGTGAAATTACACTTCTCAGTTCTTTAAGCCCATGTCACACTGCACCAACATATAGAAAGAGGATGTAAAACGGAGAAAAACACTTGCCATGCTTCCATTTTGTACTCACTGCGTCCGTTTTTCTTCCTTTCTATCCGTCCAGCATCCATCGACTAAGGTTCCATCCGCTCAAAAAGTTTTGAGCTGCTCAAAACTTTTTGAGCGGAAAATGTATCCAACGCGTCCATTCTGCATCCGCTACGCATACGGGGAACATCCGTTCTGCATCCGTCGTCATCCGTTACGCGTCCGCTACTTCCACTAGGCATCCGCTGCACATCCACACAACTCAAATCCACTCCAGCAGAAAGCGGACACAGGGAGGAAGCAGAACGGACGTGGAATGGACGTGCAGCATTAGTAGCACGGACGGAGAAAGGATGAAAGCGGATGCAGCTCACATAGAAAGCATTTAAAACAGAAAAAACGTTAGCAGAGGGGACTGATCTCAGATATTAAGGATGTCTACAGGATGCCTAGAGGATGCAAAAGGACACATTGGGGAAAACCTATATTGCCTATAAAAAGGGGAAGCAACTCACCTGGATCTCACTTTCAGTCCAGCAGCCCTGCTGTGCAGGCCTCTGCAGCCTTGCTCTTGCTCTTCCTCTTCCACAGCATCCAGTCATGTCCACCATGGATTGTAACACAGTCCTTTTGGTAGCCACCATCGTTCTGCAACAGTGCGAAGCCATCTACAGGCTCTTTCAACTCTACTATGGGAAGAAAAGGAGGTGGCCAAGAAGCGTCTGGGTCCGAAGATGGATCAGGAGAAGAGCAGAGTATGGACTGTACAACAAGCTGATGGTGGAGCTGAGGAACGAAGACACTCAGGAATTCCAGAACTTCATGAGGATGCCTCCAGCCATGTTTGACGAAGTTGTGGAGCGGATGACACCCAGGTTGACCAAGGCAAACACCAACTTCCAGCCCAGCCTGGACCCTGGGCTCAAGGTGGCACTGACTCTGCACCACCTGGCCTCAGGGACCACCTACAGGAGCATGCAGTACGGCTGGAGGTGCCACACAACATCATTAGCATTGTGGTCAGAGAAGTGGTGCAGGCCATCATCGAAGAATACAAGGAGGAGCTCCTCCAGTGCCCCTCCACTGAAGAAGGATGGAAGAAAGTTGCAGAGCAGTGGTATCAGAGGTGGAACTTCCCATACACCGTTGGAGCCATAGATGGGAAGCACGTGGCCTGCAAAGCTCCAGCCAAGTCGGGGTCCACTTATTTCAACTACAAGGGCTTCTTCAGCATCATCCTCTTCGCCATGGTCGATGCTGACTACAAGTTCATGTACATCGATGCTTCAGGCTACGGCTCATCTTCAGATGCCCAGGTATACAACGCCAGTCACCTCAAGGAGGAGCTGGAATGCAACCTCATCGTGGGCTTCCCAGATCCAGACCCCCTGCCCAACGACACGCAAGATGTGCCCTACTTCATCATGGGGGATGACGCCTTCTCCCTCAGAACCTACCTAATGAAGCCCTACACCTCCAGATGCCTCACCCGTGAAGAGAGGATCTTCAACTACAGGCTGTCCAGGGCAAGGCGGGTGGTGGAGAATGCCTTTGGCGTCCTGGCCAACAGGTTCCAGGTACTTCTCTCCACCATGCAGCATCGCCCAGAGACCATGAGGAGGATCGTGGAAGCTTGCTGCATCCTGCACAATCTCATGCGCACCCGCTACCCAGTCTTGCAGAACAGGCTCGTGGACCTCCAACAAGGCAATGGGGACATGGAGCCTGGGCAATGGAGGCAAGGGCAAAACCTGATAGACACTGAGGATGTGCAAAGCCCCAACAGAGCCTCACATGAAGGGAAGAAGCAGTGCAACCTCCTGAAACACTGGTGCAACTCCCCAGCTGGACCAGTGGAGTGGCAAGACAGGATGATAGATGCTTAATGGATGCTTCCTTGAGCCTGTCTCATCACACTGATGAGATTGGGCCATGTATGTTAGGTGGACCTACAATTAACAGGGCATTTAATGAAGAGTTGTGTTTATGTTGAAATGTGTTGATGAATGATTAAATTGGTATTAATAATGAAGGGCCATAGGTGTGGCACCTGGGAGGGTGGACCATTCAGGTCTTATATATATTTGTTTTCTTAGGCTTTCGCGGGTACTTACATGTGTGCTGTTTAGCTTCCTTCGGGTATTATCCCACGTCATTGTAGTTCTGTTAAAGTTGTAGCAACGTTTCAGCAGAATCTCATCTGCCATCCTCAGGCTTCTGTACAGAGTTTCATGCTTTCAGGTCTTTTTTCAATCTCTATGGCTTCTCTGATGGTTCTGTGGCTGGGGTTTTCTATAGTGGCTAGGGTTTTTGTGCCATTGAAGTTGATGTTGTGACCTGTGGCTTTCATGTGTTGGACTAGTGAGGAGGTGTGTTCCAGCTTTTTTACTGCATTTTTTTTTTTTTAATTAAAGTTTTTATTAATTTTCTACAAACAAACAAACAAACAAAACATTAAAAACATCTATTCTCATATATACTTCCGGTGTATCGGTTGGTTCATCAGTTTTGTGCATTCATTTTATAGTGTCAATAACAATTATATTGCATAACCACTCATATTGTCAATCCATATTCTAATATTACTAAAGAAAAAAATAAAAATAAAAAAATCTTTTTTCTGACTATACTTTTAATCATTCATGCTTTACGAGATAACAATACTTCAAACAAATTATTCTATAATTTGTCGTATAATCATAACAATCAATCCTAAAAAACTCTTCATATATATAGTATTAATGTTCTATTATTGTATTTTATCCTCTAACCATTGATAAAAAAAACCCCAAATTGCATAAAATTGTTTATCTTCTTGTTCTCTAATTTCAAATGTCAATCTACTCATCTCAGCACATTCCAATAT
>BLBF01000020.1:5314390-5336992 GCA_015471245.1 Laticauda colubrina
AAACAATCACCCCCTTTTGAATGAGCATAATAAAAGAGCGTGTACCCAGACATTCGGGGCGCACTCATCGCGAGGAACTTCGTCTCCTGTCGTTTCTCTCTCCTTCGCTCCCTATCATGAGACGCCCATCTGATGCGGGATAGCAAATACCGCAGTGCAGAAATTTTCTGGACTTCTAGATCTGCAGAAGAACCATGGTCTTGGTCCATGAGGAGAGTCCCATCTGGTGGGATCCAAGAAGAGGGCCTTTTTTTTGCTGTGGTTCTCCCCAAAATCAGACTTGCTCTGACTCTGCTAGCCTTTGCAAAGAATTAAAAACCAGAATTCTTCCATTTGGTTTGGGGCCCTGATAGTGTGGTTATATTGGTTGTGGTATAGTATGAGTGCTGATGGAGTTATGTTATGTTGCTTTTGTTTGTATTGATTGGTTGTGTTTCTATTCTGTTTTCATTCTGTTTTACTTGCTATCACCCAGTCATACATATGAGATGGGTAGCCATATAAATAATTTTTTGTTTGTTTCTGAATTAAATTCAGATGTAAAATATTGTTGCAAAATTTGGTTATGTGGACCACAGTCATTATTTTAAGCCAAATAAGAAAATAGTAATTGTTTTCAAAAATTTAGCAAGGGTAGCATTTGGAAGCAATGTTTGGGATTGGTTAATTTTCCTTTGATAAGTTAAAGGCCCTGTCACACTGCCCAACGGATGCAAAACATAGGTAAAAAGGACACAATGGACAAGCAAAATGTTCCATCTGTTGTTATCCGCTCTCAAAAGGGGCAAAAATTTGCATAACCGGAGCGGATAACACGGAAAGTAACGGACGCGGGGAGGACGCAGGGCGGATGGAAAGTGGATGCGGAATGGAAGCCCAGCGGATGGAAGCAGATGGGAGCGGATGGCATATCTGCTAGGCTTCCGGGGGACCTCAGCAAAGTGGACGCAGAACAGATACAGTGGATGCACAGCGGATGCACAGCGGATGAAGCGGATACACAGCGGAAGCCTAGTGGATGCCTTGCATTAATTGCGCATGCGGGGGGGATTTATTGCGTCAGCCCCGCGGATATAAAGGGAAGCAGCTCACACGTGGCCAGCATTCAGAGGAAAGACCTGCTGCCGGATTCATCGAGAACTTGCCTGCCCTGCCTGCATGCCTGCCTGCAAGCCTTGCTGCCAGCCTTGCTGCAAGCCTTCCTGCCAGCCTGCCTCCAAGCCTGCCTACCAGCCTGCCTACCAGCCTCCTGGCCAGCCTCCCTGCAAGGCTTGCTCTCTGCCTGCCTGCCAGCCTTGCTGCCAGCCTGCCTTCCAGCCTCCCTGCCAGCCAGTCTGCCTGCCATCCTTGGTGCCTGCCTGCTTGCCAGCCTTGCTGCCTGCCTGCCTGCCTGCCTTCCTGCCAAGCTTCGTGCCAGGCTTCCTGCCAGGCTTCCTGCCAGCCTTGGTGCCTGCCAGCCTCCCTGCCAGCCAGCAACCCCCAACCATGGGGAAGAAGTGAAAGCCTCAGCAACCTGCTGCCATCCCTGGCAAGAGGGACAGGGCCACCCTCCCTCCCCCTGTCCCTGACTCTGCTTCTGCTGGGGCTTCTGCTGCAGGGGCTCGCTCTTGTGGTGCTGGAGGTTCTGCTGAAGCTGCTCCTGGTGGTGGTGCTTCTGCTGGTGCTTACTCTGTTGAAGCTGCTCCTGGCGGTGGTGCTTCTGCTGGTGCTTACTCTGCTGAAGCAGCTCCTGGTCCTGCTACTCCTGCTCGTCTTGCTCGTGCTCCTGGTCTTGCTCGTCCTGCTCATCCTGCTCGTGCTCCTGGTCCTGCTCGTGCTGCTGCTGCTGGTGGTGCTCCTGCTGTTGGTGCTGCTGGTGCTGCTGCTGTTGGTGGTGCTGCTGCTGCTGCTGATGATGATGATGATCCTGCTGCTGCTGCTGCTGCTGATGATGATGATGATTATGATCCTGCTGGTGATGATGATGATGATGATGATGATGATGATGATGATGATGATTCTGCTGCTGCTGGTGGTGGTGGTGGTGTGGAGGAGCAGTCCCCACTACCTGGGAGCCCCTCTGATGAGGGCCCATCTGGTCCTGCCAAAGGAAGGAAGAGGCATATGCAACAACGGGAGAGGAGGCAATACTTTATTGAGGAGGAACACGAGGATGAGGTGCTGGAGTGGCTGAGAAAGAACGACTATCTGTGGCGGAAGGGACACCGTCTCTACAGGGACACCAAGCGGAAGCAGGCTGCTTGGAGAGAGAGGGCGGAGAGTATGGGTTACACTTCGGAGGTGCTCCTCGGCTGGTGGAAGCACATGCACACCTGGTACGGGAAGCTGCACCTGAAGAAATCTGTCCAGGCCATGGTTAAGCTGACAGACAGAGAAACCTATGTCATGTCCAGGTGCAGCTTCCTGGAGGGTGAGATCCGCCACCGAGGAGCACCACGAGCCCCTCTCACTACCCTCTCTCTCCAGCAGCCTGCTGAGAGCCAGTCCTCTTCCAGCCGAGAGTCAGTCCCTGTCTCCAGGCAGGTTTCTGTGGAGCGCGCCATGGTGGAGAACCCGCGGACAGGTGTTGTAACTGTGGTGGAGTGCGTGGAGGACTCCCTGGTGTGGTGGGAGAAAGGAGATGTTGCGTCCACCACAGCTGTAGCCGCATCCACCACCCCCCAGCTCCACCTCCACAGAAAGGCAGAGAGCCAGACAGCAGGAGGGGCAGTGCCACACTGTCCTCCTGGAGATCAGGGACACCATCTGCACCAGCATAGATCTCCTCTCTCAGCTGGTCAACACCGACTCCTCATCCTCCAACCGCAAGCCCTTCCTCACCTATGTCAACCAGACCCTCAGGAACATGGAGGAACCCCAGTACCAGGTGGTGAAGGATCGGATCACCGAGCTGCTTCACAACCCTCCAGATCCAGAGGAACCTGCTCCCACCCAGTCCAGGTCTGCTCCTCCACCCCAGGCGATGTATCTCCCATTCCAAGGCTTGCCACAGGCCCTCACCTACCAGGGCTACGGTTACCAGGAGGTTCAGCAGCACAGGCAACAGCCCTTCCCAGTCCAGGCACACAGTCATTGGGTGACACAGTTGCCACCGGTTCCACTGATGCCACTGATGCCACCCACGTCAATGATGCCACCAATGACAGCAATGCCACCCACGCCAATGACGCCACCCACACCAGTCCTCACCCAGCTGCACACCAGACAGCCCCATTACACTACTCCTTCCTCCACCCCACAGCCAAGCCCGGCCTCAGTACATCTGTCATCAGTACTGGGGCTGACACCCCATGGCATGGAGGAAGGACCTCTCAGCATCGCGGGGCTGAGCCAGCTGTCCGACACCTTCCTCAACACACCGTCCCCTGTTGTCCTCTTGGGGCCAGGCACCTCAATGAAACCTCAGACCAGCACTGCAGCAGCACCCACCTCCACAGCACCTGGACCCTTAACCCCTGAGACTGGGCACACCTCCAAGTGACCGTGAAGACTGCCAGAGACTGGGTGTGGACTTTATTTGGACACTTGACTTGGGTCATTTTTCTGTTACAGCTTGTTGTTCAATAAAGTTTATCTTTGATTCACACATTTGCTTCATTTATTTTTTTTAATAAAGTCTTGCTGGAAAATTTTAGAAATGGTTTAAGCCTTTGCATGCTTGTGGGATGGGTAAAGATAGCAGTGGGGTGGGCAGGGATACCTGTGGAATGAGCAGGGATACCTTTGGGATGGGCAATAGCTGTGGAATAGATAAACCTCCAGTGCAAGCATAGTGGGACTGTTGGGTCCACCCTCCCAGGTGCCACACATATGGCCCTTTATTATCAATAATAACGTAATAATCATCCACACATGTCAACACAAACATAATTCTTTATTAAACGCCCTGTTCATTGTAGCCCAACCAAACATACATGGCCCAATCTCATCCGTGTGAAGGAAGCATCCATTAAGCATCTATCATCCTGTCTTGCCACTCCACTGCTCCAGCTGGGGAGTTGCACCAGTGTTTCAGGAGGTTGCACTGCTTCTTCCCTTCACGTGAGGCTCTGTTGGGGCCTTGCACATCCTCAGTATCTATCAGGTTTTTCCCTTGCCTCCATTTCCCATGTTCCATGTCCCCATTGCCTTGTTGGAGGTCCACGAGCCTGTTCTGCAACACTGGATAGCGGGTGCGCATGAGATTTTGCAGGATGCAGCAAGCTTCCACGATCCTTCTCATGGTCTCTGGGCGATGCTGCATGGTGGTGAGAAGTACCTGGAACCTGTTGGCCAGGATGCCAAAGGCATTCTCCACCAGCCGCCTTGCCCTGGACAGCCTGTAGTTGAAGATCCTCTTTCACGGGTGAGGAGTCTGGAAGTGTAGGGCTTCATGAGGTAGGTTCTGAGGGAGAAGGCGTCATCTCTCATGATGAAGTAGGGCACATCTTGTGTGTCATTGGGCAGGGGGTCTGGATCTGGGAACCCCATGATGAGGTTGCCTTTCAGCCCCTCCTTGAGGTCACTGGCGTTGTCTACCTGGGCATCTTAACATGAGCCGTTGCCTGAAGCATCAATGTACATGAACTTGTAGTCAGCATCGACCATGGCAAAGAGGACGATGCTGAAGAAGCCCTTGTAGTTGAAATAAGTGGAGCCCGACTTGGGTGGTGCTTTGCAGGCCACGTGCTTGCCATCAATGGCTCCAACGGTATGTGGGAAGTTCCACCTCTGATACCACTGCTCTGCAACTTTCTTCAATCCTTCTTCAGTGGAGGGGCACTGAAGGAGCTCCTCCAGGTATTCTTCGATGATGGCCTGCACCACTTCTCTGACCACAATGCTGATGGTGTTCGGTGGCACCCTCCAGCCGTACTGCATGCTCCTGTAGGTGGTCCCTGAGGCCAGGTGGCGCAGAGTGAGTGCCACCTTGAGCCCAGGGTCCAGGCTGGGCCGGAAGTTTGTGTTTGCCTTGGTCAACATGGGTGTCAGCCGCTTCACAACTTCGTCAAACATGGCTGGAGGCATGAAGTTCTGGAATGCCCGAGTGTCTTCATTCCTGTGCTCCACCATCAGCTTGTTGTACAGTCCGTACTCTGCTCTTCTCCTGATCCATCTTCGGACCCAGACGCTTCTTGGCCGCCTCTTTTTCTTCCTGTAGTAGAGTTCACAGAGCCTGTAGATGGCTTCGCACTGTTGCAGAAGGATGGTGGCTGCCAAAAGGACTGTGTTACGATCCACAGTGGACATGACTGGATGCTGTGGAAGAGCAAGAGTCAGATGAAGGCTGCAGAGGTCTGCACAGCTAGGCTGCTGGTCTGAAAGTGAGATGCAGGTGAGTTGCTCCCCCTTTTTATAGGCAGTATAGGTGTCCATTTGCATCCTCTAGGCATCCTCTAGACATCCTTAATATCCAAGATAGGTCCCCTCTGCGAACGTTTTTTCCATTTTAAATGCTTTGTTTCCGTGCTGCATCCGCTAGGCTTTCGTTCTGCATCCGTTCCGTGTCCGTTCTGCTTCCTCCCTGCGTCCGAGTGGATGCGAGTTGCGCTGATGCAGAAAGGATGCCTAGCAGATATAGTGGATGCGTAACGGATGTAGAACGGATGCCTAGCGGATGCGTAGCGGATGCAGAATGGACAAATTGGATACATTTTCCGTGCAAAAGTTTTGAGCAGCTCTAAACTTTCTGAGCGGATGAAATGTCAGTAGATGGATGCTGGACGGATAGAGAGAAAGCAAAAAGGAGGCAGTGAGTACAGAACGGATACAGATCGCGTTAACCAATGGATGGCAAGCTTTTTTGTCCGTTTTACATCCTCTTTGCATCCGTTGGTGCAGTGTGACAGGGGCTTAATAAAGTGGATGATTGGCTTAACTTGTGAAGCTTAAAAAAGAAATATTTTTAGAAACCTTTTAAAGCCATCTTAGCCCCACATTTTCTGCTGTGACCTGCAAATATTCTAAACTGAAATGACCATCCTTCTAACTGGGAATGCCAGGGACTGAATTTTGCACCTCAGTTATGAGAAGTTGCTTTGTCTTCCAATTAGTTCTAAAATCTTTCATAAGTCAGACGGTATTTATTTTTCAATACGTCTCTCATGGCTCATGAGAACAAAATCCCTACAGAACTTTGTGAAGATATTGCTCTTTTCCCAAATATTGTAAAAGCAATATTTACCTGGCAGAACATTACAAATGAGAAAGATGCTGCATCTTCTTGAATCCAATTGGTTTCAATAAGTGAGTTTGAAACATGAGGTTCTTAGTGGATCAATTAAGCTGGAGAGTGCTTTATTTTGGGTAATTGCTTTGCTTTACTTTGGCTGGTTGATTTATTTATAAAATTGAGATCTAAGTTGTTGGCTCCCTTATGGAATGGTATATTTAAAAAGTGAGACACACTTATCTTCAATAAATAATGCCTGATCGGAAGGGCTCAAGGGAATGCATTTGTAGTTCACAAATATTTTTAAACACTTACAGTACAAGTGTTCAATGAGTGAAAAACATTTATAATTTGAAGGCGAGCTTAATTTAGTAAATGGCAATATAGAGAAATTTTTAATCAGTTATCTTTTGAACTCCTATTTCTTCAACTTTTTGGCCATATCATGTATAGCTGTGAGAAGGGGCAGTATTCAGTTGGTCATCCATTTTATTTAATATAACGTGGCAAAGGTTCAGGTTTGTGAATTCTGAACCTCCATGACTTCATTTTTATTAAACAAATTGTGTGTGATTCATTGACATAAAAGTATTGTAGAAGGAATAGAAGTAGAAATGAGCCAGCAATACCCTTCCTTGAATCTGGTCAGTTATCTCAAGTACAGCAAATCAAGTCAAGGGGTTGTGATGCAGTCACATTTTCAGTTAGTTTTGGAAGGACTTCCAGTTAGGATGTGGGATGCATTTTTACTCTTATCTTGCCATGGGAAATAGGACTAGTTGTAGGAAGCAAATGAGACTGTGGCAGGAAGCAAGGTGATAGCCAGCTTATTTATGATTTCAGCTTCAGTTGTTCAGTCTCTACTGGGCATCGGCAATAAATAAACACACAGAATTTGCTTATATTTTTTGGAATTCAGTTTCACTGAATTCATTACAGAGGAAGAGGCAGTGTGATGTTGAATCCAGGTATTACATTAGGACAGGGGTGTCAAACTCAAGGCCTGGGGACCCCATCCAGCTTGCGTAGTACTTAGATCTGGCCCACAAGGCTGTCCTGGAAACAGCGAAGGTGCTTCTGCCAGTGAAAATGGGCTCCTTGTTCTGAATGGAACTTGGTAGGTTCCAAAGACCCTTGTTCTGATTGGCCGAAAAGGCCACTTACAGATTGGTTGATTAAGAACCAATCTGGGAAGCCGCCAAATGGTGGGAACTGTTAAATGAGTGTCATTGTCCACAAGCTGCAGGCGAGCTGCTATATAAAGGGCTGCTGCAGCTTGGGTATGTTCCGTATCTTTTGCCTTGAGAGTTTAAATAAAATAGTTGTTGTTGGAACCCGGTCTCACATGCTTCTTTCCGGATGGAACACTGGTGACGAGGATGGGATTGTCGTAGAAGGTGAGACAGAAGCACGTGGCCATCTGAACTGAGCAAGAGAGATGGCCGGTAACAACGCGCCTCCCACACCATTCAATTCTGATGAGGAGGAATGGGAATCAAACATTGATCACTTTCTTATGTTCTTAGAAAGCAACGAAATGGAAGAAATCTCAGACCAAAGGAAGAGGGCTGTCTTCCTTACACACTGCGGACCGACCATCTTTAAAATGCCGAAGGCGCTGGTGAAACCCAGAGATGTCAAACAAATGACTTGGTCCGACCTGAACCAAATACTCCAAGCACACTACGCACCGGTGGTTTTGAATTTAATAAAAAGGCATGAATTCTATAAGAGGGACCAGAAGGAGGATGAAACTATAGGAGATTTTGTAGCAGCCTTGAGACACATCGGAGGAGCCTGAGAGTTCCAGAACATGGACAAGGCAATGAGGGACCACGTGGTCCTTGGCCTGAAGGACACTACCTTTCAGAGCAAACTCCTGAATTGGCCAAAAATAACCATGGTCGAGGCCATTGCAGAGCAACCGCCACCGAAGCAGCAAAGAAGTCAGCAGCCACCATGCGGCAAATGAACGCAATTCCAGACCTGCCAACCAATCCAGGGAGAAGAAGGCAGAGGGAGGAAAGAAACGGTCCACAGTGACAGCCCACTACGAAGACATCAAATCCCAGAGTGATACCAAGGATGATGGCGAAGACGTCCATAGACTCCATTCAGATAAAAAATGGCGTGAAAAGAGGAGAAATCGGCGGGACTTTCAATGTGCGGGCTGCAGAGGAAATCACCCATGAGCTGAATGCAGGTTCCTCAGCGCAATATGTTGGGCTTGTAATAAGAGGGGGCACATTGAAATAGTCTGCCGCAACAAAAAGACCTATAGTTCAAAAAGACGTGGCAGCAGCCCCCCCCCCCCAGACATGAAGAAAGATAAGCTGGCAGTAGATGGAACCTCAATAAGAGAACCGGTGACAGGGAAGAAACGCATCAGACAGTCACCATCTGCAATGGCAGGGTGGAGAGTGGAAAGAAAGTTCGGATAGAGGTGAGCATCGAGGAGAGACCCTGCAAGATGGAAGTCGACTCAGGGTCGTTCCTATCTATGGTATCCTGGAATACCATCCAACGCCTGATACCGAACATTAAACAGAGAGAACTACAGAAATAAAGACTAGTTTTAAAAGACTATCAGGGAAATCGAATTCCAGTAGTAGGCCTTGGACATTTTCTAGTCAAATTTAAAAACCACGCCGAAATTTTGCCTCTGACCATCGTCGACCGCGACCGCCCTAGCCTGTTAGGGATCAAATGGTTTGTGCCCCTGGGAATCAGGATGACCTGGATCAACCGCATCGCAACAACCAAATGGGAGGAGAGCCTGCTCCAAGAATTCCAAGATGTTTTTGACGGGACTCTAGGCAAGTACAAGGGGACCCCAATTTCATTTAGCCTAGACCCGAAAATAGCCCCCACCTGTTTAAAGGCCAGACGCATCCCATTCGCATTAAAACCTAAAATTGACGAGCAACTGAATAAATTAAAAGCTCAAGGGGTTTTAGAGCCAATCGACCATACCAGGTGGGAAACCCCTGTCGTCACACAAGTGAAGCCAGATGGGTCAGTGTGTATCTGCAGAGACTATAAGGCAACCCTGAACCATGCGCTCCAACAAAGCACATACCCAGTGCCAGTAGTGCAACATTTACTACACTCGCTAAGGGGAGGAAAAATTTTTGTGAAGCTCGACCTAGCACAGGCCTATCAACAACTACCCGTTGATCCCATTATGGTAGAGGCGCAGACTATTGTAACACATAGAGGGATATTCAAGTGTAACCGCCTCCAATTTGGTGTTAGCATTGCCCCAGGCGTGTTCCAAAGCCTCATGGAACACCTGCTAAACCAAATCAAAGGTGTAGTCCCCTACTTCGACGATGTACTGATCTCAGCAAAAAAATGCCAACCAGCTAGAGACCAGATTAAGAGAAGTCTTAACAAGATTTAGGAAATCAGGCCTCAAAGTAAAAAGGGAAAAGTGTGAATTAGCCACTAACCGGGTCAAGTTTTTGGGCTATTTAATCGATGAACAAGGCATTCACCCCACCGAAAAAAAAGTGAAGGCTATCAAAGATGCTCCCAGGCCCAGGAACAAAACTGACCTTCAAGCGTTCCTAGGCCTCATAAATTTTTACAATGCGTTCCTGCCCCATAAGGCAACAATAGCAGAACCCCTACATTGACTGCTAGATAAAAAAACCACTTTGACATGGGGCCACCGGGAACAGAAAACCTTCCAAGGTATCAAGGACCTATTACTGTCAGAAACCATTCTCATCCAGTATAGCAATACCCTGCCTTTGACGGTCACCTGTGATGCCTCGCCTTTTGGGATTGGCGCCATCCTGAGCCACCAGCTGCCAGACAGCAGAGAGGCACCGGTCGCCTTTTACTCCAAGACACTCTCCAAGTCGGAATGCAATTACAGTCAACTTGACAGAGAAGCCCTTGCAATCATCGCCGGAGTCAAAAGATTCCATGAGTACCTTTACAGTAGAACTTTTTCTATAATAACCGATCACAAGCCCCTTCTTGGAATCCTAGCAGGCAACAAGCCAACCCCGAACATTCTGTCACCCAGAATGATGAGGTGGTCTGAATTTCTCGCTGCCTATTCCTATACGCTGTTGCACTGAGCTGACAAAGCCATCACACATGCCGATGCCCCGAGCCATTCCCCGCTACCCGTCACAGAAGACAACCCTGCTCCAACCACCTCCACATTGCAACTTGAGACCTGCCTGGAGCTACTGCTGACTGCAGCTGACGTCGCGAGAGCCACAGCCAAAGCCTTTGACAGTGCGTATATTGAACTGGGTAGGTAAAGGCTGGCCGGAGGAGAACAAAATTGAGACTTTTAGACCATTCCGTACCAGACAGACCGAACTGTCTATAGAAAAGGGGTGCATTTTATGGGGTGACAGGGTGCTGATTCCGAGCAGTCTCCAGGAAGACGTTCTGGGCATGTTGCACAAGGGACACCCAGGCATAGTCAAAATGAAAGCCCTGGCTAGGCATTACGTCTGGTGGCCAGGGCTGGACAAAGACATTGAATGCTGGGTTGCAACATGCCATGACTGTCAAAAATTGAGGCCTATCCCCCCACAGGCACCAATAAGAGACTGGGAAATTCCCCAGGGTCCATGGTCTAGAGTACATATTGACTTCGCTGGACCAATGAAGGGAAACACTTTTTTGATAGTGGTTGATGCATACTCGAACTGGTTGGAAGTCATCCTCATGGCTTCCACAACCACTGAAGCTGTAATGAAACAGGTAGACGAACTATTTGCGACACATGAGCTGCCTGATATACTGATTTCAGATAATGGGCCCCAATTTACAGCCTTGCAATACGAACAATATCTGGCTTCCCAGGGTATCCGACATGCCTTATCTGCGCCGGCCCATCCAGCTGCGAACGGCAGGGCTGAACGCATGGTTCGGTACACTAAAGAGGGCTTAAAGAGAATGGACAAGGGGGACGTGCAGGACAAACTAAGCTGACTACTAACCTTGCAGCATATTACCCCTAGCAGCACAACCAATAAAAGCCCAGCAGAACTTCTAATGGGTAGAAAACTATGCTCCTACCTGGACAGATTGCACCCCACTTACACCTGGGACAAACCCCCCCGATTCCTCCAGCAAATACCGTACGTTTGAAATCGGTGACCTGGTCTATGCCAAAAACCTCACCGGGGACCCATTGTGGCTTCCAGCCACCATCACCCAAATCACAGGCCCCCGGTCCTACTGACTACTTTTAGACGATGGTAGGGAATGGAAGTGGCACATAGACCAGCTTCGTTCCCACAACCTCAAATGAAAAAACACCACAGAATCAAAAATAAATACTGACTATAAAACAACAAAGGAGGGGGGGGAGTACAAATAAATAAAAAAGGGAGAGACAAACAAGACAACATAACAAGACAACAAGCTACGCAAAAAGACAATTTAACCAAACAAAAAGAGCGCTCACGGTTAGATGAACCCCAAGAAAGAAGTCCTGGAGCAGGAGAGCGAAAGCGAGGCCTTCCTGGAAGGAGGCAGCCAGGCCAGCTCAACCATCCCAGTCAAACCAGGAGGGAGCGGTGGAGCCATATCAACTGGCCCAAGAAACTCAGGCGGGAGCGGCAAGGCTGACTCACCCTTCCAGGAGGTTCCATGAAGAAGGACGAGAGAAGCAGAGATCCCGTCCGAACTGCTAGAAGACCACGCCAAGACTGAGCTGTGCAGGTCAACTAGGACTAGAAAAAGCCCCACCGACCTGCGTGACTATGTCACCCACATTGGACTAAACTAAAGGGAGAGGGGTGTTCTGTATGGAACTTGGTAGGTTCCAAGTCCCTTGTTCTGATTGGCCGAAAAGGCCACTTACGGATTGGTTGATTAAGAACCAATCCGGGAAGCTGCCAAACGGTGGGAACAGTTAAATGAGTGTCATTGTCCACAAGCTGCAGGCGAGCTGCTATATAAAGGGCTGCCACGGTTTGGGCTATGTTCCATATCTTTTGTCTTGCGAGTTTAAATAAAGTAGTTGTTGTTTGGAACCCGGTCTCACATGCTTCTTTCCGGATGGAACACTCCGTAGCTCCATTTTTGGCTTCCATGGCTTCTTGCAATCCTCTGCCAGAGAAAAAAGGGCAGAGGGAGAAGGAGAGGGAGAGGGAGAGGAAGGACAGCCCTCCTGAGCTCTGTTTTCAGTGGCAGGGGGTTGCAGGAGGTCGTCGAAGCTGAAAATGGACCTGGGGAGCCTATTTTTTTTTTTCTTGCAGAGCATTTGGGCCCCCACTGGTTCCCTCAACAGAAGTGACATTAAGCTGGCCATGGCCACCTGGCCACACTCACTCCGGCCATCTGAAGTCAAACACAACCCTGATGCAGCCATCAGTGAAATTGAGTTTTATACCCCTGCATTAGGACTTGGGGAATTCAGGTTCAATTCAATATTTAGGCATGGAAGCAAACTGGGTTTGGGGCTTCTCTCTTTCCCTCTCCCTCTCCCTCTCCCTCCCTGCCCCCCTCTGTCTCCCTCTTTCTCTCTCCTCCCTCCCTCCTATGTTCCCCTCATGGGACAATACAGTGAATATAAAATAGAGGGATATTGCCTTGAGCTTCTGAAGGAAAATAGAGTATAAACTATTGTATAAATAAATAAGGTAAAATAGAAAGAATTATTCGTTCAACACTGAGCCTACTCCAATATCACTGTCCCAAACCAACCAACATTATCTTTTCTGGTTTGCTGATAATTTGATTTTTACTGTTTATTTAGTGATAGTACTTTATCTTCTGCCCTTCCAGCAAGTTCTTGGAAAACATTTTTAACCATGCTGCTCATAATATACCAAGGATTTTGCTTATGTGCTGTCTATAAAACAGCCTTTATGCAATCAGTTCAATGTTCTCAATTCATGTGAACCAGTTCCCAAGATTATATTTAATATGCTGGTTGAGAATTGAAAATCCTGTATTTATTGAATATGAATATGAGTTCACCTATTGGCCATGAGATTGTTTTCATTATTTTAAAACTATCTTTCATTAACCTTAAAGAGATGCATGTAAGAACTATACTTTGTGGCTTTCCATTGTTTCAATTAAATTGTTCTGAGATCAAATCAAATAACTTGAGGATTTGCTGAACTGAAAGCCTGCTTTCACATATGGATTGCTAGGAGATTATCCCACGGGGGTTTTGCTATCTGGGAAATTAAAATAAAGATATATATCCGAGTGAGGGTTTTGTTTTGTGTTTTTTTTTTCCATAAGGGAAGAAACAACTAGTGCAATGAAACTGAGTCTATTTTAAAATGCAAGGCACCCTCTGGATGCTGGTGCTTAAATGTGCAATGGGGGAAAAGCTATTGAGCTCTAAGCATAGTGCATTATGGTTATGAAACTAGGTCTGATATAATCCTTTCCTGGTCTGTTTAATATTTAAATATTTTTCTTTTATCATTACTTACAAATGCACACACACAAAAACCCTTTATATTTCAAAGATTTCTGAAATAACAGCACTAGAATAAACGATGATTTGACCATGATTATTGTTGTTTTAATTAAAGAACAAAAATTGGAAGAAATACACATAATCTGATATCTATGGAAAAATGATAAATATTGAATCCTGTATGTATGTGTGCATTTTTATTTGTATATATGTATGTGTGTGTGTGTGTGTGTGTTTGTGTGTATTAATGGCAGAGCTGTGGCATCAGTTTAGCATCAATGAATGTCTGACATGTTTGTTGCATGTTTTCCTCCCTTGTTTAGCATGGAACAAGGGACTGAGTGAACTTCATAATCAATTATTCATTTTTAAAAATGTTGCTAATACAGCAACATTCTTTTGACAATGCCTCATGCGAATATGGGTGACACGGGATAGTGGTCTGATTCCATTTATAGCAGAATGAGGAATCTGTTACCCTCCAGCTGTAATGCAACCAGAATCTATATTGAGAGCCAATTAACCATGTGTGATGATTTCTTGGGGGTGGAGCTTAGGAGAGGATCTGACTGGGAATATTTTCCCTCAAGGCTGCTCCTGAAAGTCAGTATTACCATGATGACTTCTCCCTCCCATTCATCCTGCTCATAGAAATTCATCATCTGCTCAGGTGGCAGCTCGGTGGCATTTGCTAGATCTTTAGCAAAGTGACATTTGCTGTCACTTCTGACTACAAAACATCGAGAAAGACACTTTAGCATTGCCCTTCATTTCTAAAATTGGATAGAATCCATTGCTATGGAAAATGGGTAAGCTGTCAATCCTCACTACAGAAGCCCCTTAAATTGTCTGGTGGGGAGCTATTACAGTCCAGGCAACCGTTAAGTTTCCCTATCAGTGAAAAGACTCTACCTTGCCAGATCACAGGAAGGCAATTAAGCTACTTTAAAAGTTTCCACCCTCATCTACATGGGGATATTTTGGTCCTAGGTACTGAGGGAAGGTGAAAGGCCTTAGTTTCCCTACTTCAAATTAGACTTAGAAAAACCTGTGATCTTCAGACATAATCTTGCTTCAGATATCCTCTCTGTAAAAAATAAACCAAGATTACTGATTCACCCCAAACTATTCTCTTTGACAAGCTTTAAAACATATGAATGGTTCGATTTCTTGTGATGTTTTTAAGAACACTCTCTCTCCCCCTCTCTCCCCCTCTCTCCCCCTCTCTCCCCCTCTCCCTCCCTTCCTCCCTCCTCACTCAAATCCATTCATCCATTAAATATATAAGGCTGAAACTATTAAAACACTTAGAACAATCAATATAATAAAATAAAACAATCAATATAATAAAATAAATAAAAAGCAAGATTACAGGAGAACAACAACCATCTAAAACCACCTCACATTTCATGATGTCTGGATTCTGTCATGTCAAAGAAACAAGGAAGAATATTGATGTCTTTGAACTTTGGAGAATACCATGGACAGATACCATGGACATGAATATTATCAAGGATAACCAAAAAACAAATAAACGGAGCATCAAACAAAGAAATCCAGAGATCTCACTTGAGGCACAAATGATCAGGCTGAAAATTGTTACTTTGGATACAAAATACAAAGATTTGGCTTTCTGTAAAAGATTTCAATATTCCAAAAGGTGGAAGGAAAAAGAAGAGGATAACTAGAATCAATTTGGATTATACTAAAATGCACTGTTGACAGCTATGAAAAACAAGGGTAAGGATAGCTCTCATGAAGAAAATCTATTTATGGGATCACTATGAGTCAGAAATGATTTGATGGAACATAAACAATCAGTCAACAATATTACCAAACAGTATAAGCGTTGAATTCATTAGTGCAGTCAAGAAAGGAGGAAAGGAAATTATTTCCTTTGTTCTGTTGATTAAAAAAAAACCTCAACCAATGTTTTTTATATTTTTCAAGACACTATCTTCAGCATGGAACATCTGCTTGGCTAGCCTCTAGACTTAGAAGAGAACTGAAATCAGTCTACCTTTTCCAGGTTCTTCATTGCAACTCATGAACAAAGAGCTCTGTTTCCATCTGTTGATGTTCTCTAGTTCTATTCCTAAGCATAAGGCTAACCCTTCAAACATATTTCTTATACCAACCTGGTCAGAAGGCTTAATAGCAACATACTGAAAAGGTCATACATGTGAACAAAGCATGAAGCAAACGGAGTTTTGGTAGATGAGAAAAATATACTCTTAAATGAGCTTAACAGGGAACAGCAAATTAAATCACAAAGTATTAACTGCTAGAATACAGTACAAATAAAGGTTCATCTGCTGTCCACCTAAAAAGTACATCATCCAAAACTTTAACTGTTATTCAGCTCTTATTCCCACCATTTCCTATAGCAATTCCACATTTACAGTATTGTTGTAACAGCTCTGGATGAATGTAACTTGGCGCAACTAAGAGTAATTTGGTGACCACAGAAACGTGTTTAAATCCATGCTTATATTTCATTGTGGTGCCCTCTGAACAATTATAAGAGAAGAAAGTGATTTGTATTTTCACAGTAGACAACTATCTATAGTGATATTTGAGTCAGTGGGAGTGCAGTGTTCCTAAAAGGCTGCATAGAATAGACTATTATACTGTCAACAGTTCTCCTGTGCATCCCACAAATATTATTTCACAAACCAAGGGAAAAAGATTCATTATGTTGTACAGCAGGCAACTGTAGAGAAGTGCAAATCTCCTAAATATGGTAGTGATGATCTCTCCAGAGACAAAGAGAGAAAAGTGATTTCAATATGTGCCAGAATATCTCACTCAGTTGTGCTAAGAATCAGTCTACATAACTTCTCTGTTTCCCATAACCACTTGCCAGGGCAAATTTGTATTCTTTCTGCTAAAGTCCCTAAAATGCCAAAAAACAAAAACAAAACAAAACAAAAACAACCCTGCAGTCCTAAATAGAAATATAAAAATACAAGTCAAGGCCTATCACGAGCCATCTGTTTAATACCCCTGATGTAGGGTGATTTCAAAATGCTACGATTCCAGAAATATAAACCTATAAGTACAGAGGTGGGAAATGATGGCCTTTTTATGACTTGTGGACTTCAACTCCCAGAAGTCCACAAGTCATAAATCGGCCATTGTTCCCCACTTCTGACATGAAAGAATGAAGCCTTCATGAATTTAGCCAGACTACCACACTTCAGAGTCTAAAAGATTTAGGAGGACTATTTTTCTTTTCTTTTTTTATGTTTTATTAGATTTTTATTTTTAAATAAACACCAATATCAATACATGAACAGTGTGGCCCCTGGGTATAATTTATTTTGAGACAAACATCAGTAATGATAATCATAATATTTGTTATATTAATCAAACGTATATAATCCTAGTATTAATATACATGTTTTTTAAAAGTGGTTATTCAATATTTGAATATTCCATTTTAATGCCAATGATGTTATACACATACATGGTAAATCATCTTTCACCCTCTAATCTTTCCCATCAAATTATTACTTATTTTCTATTATAAAAATTATATCATAATACCCTTTTGCAACCTCTAGTTTTTCCATCTAACTATTGCTTCATATAAAGATGTATATTCTTGTTTCTACCTATTTTCAAATTTCTAGTCAGACCAACATTATATTAAAAATAAATATACCATATATACTCGCATATAAGCTGATCTCGCATATAAACCGACCCTTAAAAAACTGCCCCAAAATGAGGAATTTTGCAAAAACTCACATATAAGCTGACCCCCACTCTCATCCACTCCAAAGGTTCTTGCTGCTTCAAGGCTGCTTGTTTCCTCTTCAGCCTTCACTACTTTGAGTTTAAAAGAAGCAGCATAAGACATTCTTTTTCTTTTAAAATCAGACATGGCTATATTTTAGTGAATTTTACTGCGGAATGCTTTACTAAATGCAGAGAAACTGGATACAAAGTTGCATGTGACGATCGCAAACACTACAGCGGTCATGTGACTAACTAAACCAATCAGAGCGTGTTATATCTGGTGGGAGAAAAACCAAAATGGAGGCACCCAAAGTAAAAAGAAATGTGCTGTAAGTATATATCGCTGTATGGTAATATCGATATTGCGTGATCTGAGAAGTGGTGTCATATTGTCATGTCGTTTGTGTCAGAAATCAGATTTATGCACATATAAGCCGACCCCCAAATTTGAAAAAAAAAAAAAAGCATTCTAAAGTCGGCTTATATGCGAGTATGTACGGTATATGCCTTTCTACCCATCATCTCTCATTCATTTTAATACTTCAGTTCTTATTCATTTTTTGGCTTGCCTCCCATACTCCTCTCTTGGATCTTTATCGCTATCCTCATCTGTATCTTCATCATTCAGGATGTATATTTCTTCCATCTCTATCCTCGTAAGCGGCCAGATCTCCAAAATATCCACCCAACCCCCTTTCTCTCTTTCAAAAGTATTTTCCAGGTTATCTGATTCCATTTTTAAATCTCTTTAAATGCTTTCCTTTTGGTTTATTTCATCAATCATTATGATTATTTTTATCATCTTCTCCTTCCCATCTTCTTGCTTTATTTGCTGGTTTGTTCTGTCTTTTCTTCCATTCTTTGTGCTATCTCCTCTTTCCTGGACTCTTTGATCTTCATTTATCATCAGTTGTAGCATATTTTCTATTTCCCCATATATGTTTTGCATTAGGTACTTTATCTCTCTGTGATTCTTTTCCATAATACTCCTAAAGCTTTGAAATATCAATTCCATTTCTCTTGAAATCTCATCCATTTCCCCTTGATGGAGCATCTTGTCTTAATTTAATAAGTTCTGCTCTTACTGAACTCCAAAAGCAATATGTTCCAATCCAATGTTACTCCACAGAAAGTTCAATAATCATAGTCCTTTACATCTCAAGATTATTAATCAATTCCATTTAAGTAGTCCAGGAAGCTTCCGCAAGTCAAAAATCACTTTGCTTTACTTAAAGTCTTCCTTATTCTCATAATAGAGTCTTCAGTAATCATGCAGTAGCTAGTTATAGAACAGTAAGTATCATCACAGTCCTCCAGATGAATGTTATTTATTCCTCTCATCAAAAGGTATTTCAAAACTTGTTAAGGGTATGGTATATTCCATTCACCAGTAGATGGTGCCCTCAGCTTAGGTTTCAGCATTGTTTCAGGTCTTGTAGATTTAATTAATCCAAATTTAATTCAATTTATGGAAGCCAAGTCAACTATTCAAATAAATTCAAGTAGATAGTCCAGCATTTTTAATGCCTTTCCAAAACAAGGCATGTCCAATTTAAAAGTTCAATTTTCTGTGTTTTAAAAGGTCTTTAGCTTAGTGCCTTTTCTTTTGGGTCTAGGATTTTTCTGTATAGTAGTTCACTGCTTTAAAAGATAGTTCTAAGAGTCTCTTTTCCTGGATTTTCCTCTTTCTTTTTTTTCTTTAAAGTTAGGGTATAAATAAAAAGGAATCTTCTCACGCAGCTCCAATTACTGTTCATCTGCACTGCTCCTGCACATTTCTTTGTTGCTTTGGCTGTCTCAGCTTCGTGACAGCCATGATGGCTGCCTCTTCTCCTTGTTGAAGGAGGGGGAAGAAGCCAGCAGGAGAATTGCTGCTCTCCCCGAATTACAGGGAAACTCTCTTTTTTTCACCACCCCTACAGGGTGGCTTTAGCTCCTTTTGGAGCCCTCCAACAAGGATAACTCAGCATGGGAGCATGGAGACCCATTCCTCATGTCCAATAACACTGCGACATCAGCCAGAAGTCCCAGGAGGACTATTTTTCAGTGGCAGTAATATATAATGCCATCCACAAGCCATTATGAAGGCAATCTCAGCCTATTATTCACATTAACAGTAGTGTTTTCCTACTTGTACTGATACAAACAGCAACATCTGGTTTCTTGTTGCACTTTGTTTCATTGCAGCAGCTACTTTATCCCAGGCTACTGTCTGTTTTGACACTAATGCCCCCTCTCCACTCAGGTCATTGGTTGTTGCCTTCCATGGACCTGTCCTCCCCCCCCCCACACACACACACACACATTCAAATTTTACTGTAGTAAGGTAAAATTCTGCAATTTTCCCCTTCTAGCACAAGTGAAATGAAAAAATGGGGAAAAAGTGGAACTGCTTTGTTTTACTATTTCATCAGATGACAGGCTAAGCAGAAAGATATCAGTTATGAGAAGGTGTCTAAAGAAGTTATGAAAAGGTCTCTTAACCTTTTCAGCTCTGAGGACTGGTTGCAGTAGTGGTGGCAGCATGGGGGAGAGGATGATTTTGCTCACATAACCTAATCCTGTGCATGCACAAATGGAGCTTTGTGTGTTCACTGTCATTTTTACAGCCCAATTTCCAATGGGCTACAGACTTGTACCAATATACAAATTAGGGTTAGGGACCCCTGTCATAAAAGACCAGCTCATGAAAATAAAATAATCATGCTTGCTTTTCTGACATGAGTAGAAGAGCTAAAGAAGGAAATTCACCCATTGGAATTATGACAAATGCAGTCTCAGCAAAACCCATCACTGTGGTCAAAGCTGGGTTTGAAATCTGAAAAGGCATTTCATAAGTCAACTTCATTTCCAACCAGATCATGGGTGATCTGGTTAGCTTAGGGTTGCAGTGTACAATTGCTTTAACTGAATGAGAAACATTACAACTTAATTTTCTATCATTTGTCTTAATTATTGAGTTACAAGCTCTTTGAATTTTGGATCACTCTTCAGACAATAATTTGAATTATAAATTCATTTTGTTACTTCATCTCAATGCCTCTCAATACTTCATCCTTAGTGTATCTCCTTGATTTGCTTTCAGTTGTCTTTAAATGATTCTGAAATGATTATCAGTCCCATTAATTGATTTTTTTTTCTGATGTGGGTATCTTTATTAAACTTCAGCCCTAGGTGAAGTCAGAATAAATTATGAGATTGCAGAAAGTCAACATTTTTTCATAAATAATTACATATGAACTGTTTCCAATTTGATACAGAAAAGCTGAACATTTCTCTTTGTTAAGGAGATCCTTCCCAAGAGGAATTAATTTCACAGTCTTCCAAAACCTGGAATAGATGCACTTTCTTTTTTAGGGTATGGGCAAATCTTTTTCAATTGAACTTTAGAATGGCTTAAATTAAATTGTTTTCCTCTCAAATTATCAAATCAAATCATGCTCTCTCTGATTCTCGGATCTGCAGTGTTTAATCTAATCATGCCTACTTCCAATCACAAATCAAATAAATTCAGGGCTGATTTTCATAGTCATACAAAATTATGGCCCAAAATTTATGATTGTAAATCAGATTTCCTTTGACCAAACAGTTTGAAAATAACCTTGATCATCCATCAGTTGTAAATTATCATCTGATGGCTAGCCAATTACTTTGAAAATGAGTGGCCCTTCAGAAACCATTTTAAAGCAGAAAGGTGTTCCTATTCCACACTAAAGCTAGTCTGAATTGTCCATTAATATCTTGTTAACAGATTGAACAGGGAAGGCAAAGGGGAACTTTGGAACAGAATAGACTTACTGCCAGAAGATTTAGGCATAACGTTAAGAGTCCATAACAGGTACACAATAAACTATATTGCATGGCTAAGATTGCATGTTCCCTTTGTATATATCCTTCCTTTTGACACTGTCAGTTGCAAAGGCCTGTGGTGTATCATGCCGAAGTTTGGGTGCCCTGATAGATTCATCTCAATAGTACATCAGTCCTACAATGGCATGACAGCTCATATTCTGGATGACAGAGAAGCTTCAGAGGCCTTTCCATCACAAATGGCATCAAGTAAAGGTGCTTGCTTGCACCAACCCTGTTCAGCATAATGTTTTCAGCCGTGCTGTCAGACGCCTTCCAGAACAGTTCCTTGGAATCAGCCTGAGATACAGGACTGATGGGACACTTCAACCTGCAAAGACTCCAGGCTTTCACCAAGATAAAGGAGATTGTGCTATGAGACCTCTTTTTTTGCTGACGACTGTGCCCTATATGCTGGATCAGAGCAGGAAATGCAAGCCAGCATGAACAAATTTGAAGCAGCATTTGACAACTTCAGCCTTTCCCTCAACACAAAGAAGACTAAAGTGATGCACCAGTCAGCTCCGAAAGCCCAACACCAAGAGCCCATCATCACACTGAAGGGACAAAAGCTACAAGCAGTGAACCAATTTACATACCTTGGCAGCACCCTTTCCCATGCAGTGACAATTGACATCGAGATCAACTGCAGAATTGCCAAGACAAGCTCTGCATATGGCAGACTACTGGCCAACATGTGGGACTGCTGTGGAATAACCCTTGCTATAAAGCTCAAAGTCCACCGAGCAGTAGTGCTTTCTATCCTGATGTATGTCAGTGAGACTGTATACAGGAGGCACACTAAGCAATCGACCTGCCTCTGCAGACCTCTGAGGATCCAGTGGCAGGACAAGGTGCCAGACACAGAAGTCCTCTCCAGAGCAGGCCTGCCATCAGTTCACACCCTGCTGATCAAAGCCTGGACACACTGGGCAGACCATGCTGCAAGGATGCCAGAGCACTGCATTCTCAAACAGCTCCTCTATGGTGAGGAGAAAGTTATCACACAGGGGACAAAAAAAGCAATATAAAGACATGCTGAAAGCCTCTGTCAAGTCCCTGGATATCAACACCACCTTCTGGGAAACCCTGGCACAAGATTGGTTAACATGGTGCACATTCATTCACCAAGACTGCCAGACATTTGATGACAAGAGAAATGAGCACTCCTCAAAGGCAAAGATGCAAATGCTGCAATAGTGGTGCCCATACATGTCTGCCCAACATATGGCAAAACATTCCCTGCCCGTATAGGCCTTACCAGCTACTTGTGGACACACAACTCATTAAATATCAAGGTCCTCTTTGAAAATGATGGACAAACATAATATGCTATTTCTCATCATCCCCTATGGTGGCCCAGCAATATCCTTTTTATTGAGAAGTTAGATTGGGAAGTGGCTGGCAGAATGTTTTACATTTTCCATTGTCTTTTTTTTTT
>BLBF01000020.1:5337392-5417692 GCA_015471245.1 Laticauda colubrina
TTTTTTTTTTCCTTAAAAAAAAAACCTAATTCTATTATTCTCTTCCATCAGGTGAACAGTTCCATCTCTCTTCTGAAAATGCTTTCTCCCTGTGAATACTTTATCTCATGAGATATTTTACTTTGAACTTTTAAAATAAAGAAAAATTAATAATAAGCATCTAATGTCTTCTGCTCAAACAGTGAAAAACAATTTATTTTAACAACCATTGCTGCGTCAGCTGTTTTGCAGTATTAATTTGAAAAAGCTCTCGAATTTGGCTGCACTTTATTTATTTTTATCACTTTCATTAGAGGTTTTAAACAGTATAATAATACAAATTTGAAGTTCAAAGTAAGAAAAATAAGTAAGTTATAAAGTAAACAAAGAGAGAGAAGGAGAAAAAAAGAGAAAAGTGACTTTTAATCTTAACAGATGTTACAGTGTATTTACACTTTATCCTCTCTCTATCTAAGCTTACATCATAATTTCCTTCTTTCTATAATCTATCTTTTCTAAAAAAAAAAAAAAAACATGTGAAGGCTCAGCTCCTTGAAAAGTCCACAATATTGGAAAAATGGAAAAAAAAGAGAAGAGGAAGATCAGTAGCAAGGTAAAAGGACACAACTACAATAGAAATGGGTACAATTGGAAGGACATCATTGGAAGAACGACTTTGGAGGCTGATCATCCTGGTGAAGTCAACAACAACTGACACAATCAATCAATCGGTCAATATTCTGACATGAACTATACAGTCAAAGGCTGTTGTGGTCAGTGACACAAATGCAAACTTCCTCATTTTATTCTTTTGATTTTTCCAACAACCATCAAATGTTGCCTATCTAATCTTGCACCCCTTTACGTTTTCTGACACTTGGTTTCTCATTAAATATTTTAATGTTCATATACGTTTATCTTCTTCTTTTCATGTTCTTAAGTAAAAAAGAGGCAGTTTGGTCTAGTCGCCAACGTACCAGGCTAGAAAGCAGGAGGCCTTGAGTCCTGCCTTGGCCATGAAAACCAGCTGTGTGGCCTTGGGTCGGCCACCCTCTCTCAGCCCAACCTCATTAGGTGGTTATAGGGAAAATAGGAAGAGAAAGGTACATTGGATATGTTTCCCATTTGAGTTAATTGTAAAAATAATAAAGGTGAGAAATAAATCAATAAATAATAGAACGATGCTTATATGAGGAATGAGTGCAACTGTTTAGTGAAATGTTAGTTTTCTGTGTGATGACCCAGGGCATGGCACAAAGGCATTACAGTCAGATAATCAATAAGAATCCCTTTATTAGCTACAACTTTGCCCCAGTGTTCTGGTTATCTTCTGGCTGGAGAAAAACTCTCCCAAGAACAGCCTTTGAGCTGCAGAGAATCAAGTCCAAAATGTGATCAACAAAAACTATAACTATAAGTCCAATCAAGGCAAAATGAGGTAATTAGTTTGGCAGGGTAGGAGCAAGAATTCAAGATGTGAAGGCACAGCAATAACTCAACAGGGTTGGGAAGATGGTGGGAACACAGATAAGCAAAGTCAACACAAGATAAACTCACATTTGCTCCCAGCAGCTGCCGCACTCAGCATGCATTTCTTTTAACTTTCTTCTCAGCTATGGCAAATGAAAGGAATCAGGGCCCTTTCCTCCCCATAAGCCACACAACCTACATTGCTTTCTTCTCCATTCCTCCCTGTGTGCCCTAGGATGAAGAGGGGGTAGGCCTGGGTCTTCTTTTGAACTCTCTTGTTCTACGTCTTCCCTGCTCTGCCCAGCCAGACCTTGGTGTAAATACTCCCAGTATACATAAAGAAAAGATACATTCATTAAGAATCAAGAATCATAACGTACAACACTTCATGATAGTCATATGGTACAATCAACAATCAAATCACACTTGGAAAAAGTCAATATAAATCGTAAGGATGCAAGCGACAAAGTTACAGTCCTAAAATCACAAGTGGGAGGGGATGGGTGCTAAAGAGTGATGAGAAGATTAACAGTAATAGTAGTGCATATTTTATAAATTGTTGGACAGTGTTGAGGGAATTATTTGTTTAGCAGAGTGATGGCTTTCAGGAAAAACTGTTCTTATGTCTAGTTGTTCTTGTGTACAGTACTCTATAGTGTCATTTTGAGGGAAAGAGTTGAAATAGTTTCTGTCTGGGATGTGAGGGGTCTTTACAACCCTCTTTTTGACTCATGCAGTATACAGGTCCTCGATTGAAGGCAGGTGGGTAGTAATTGTTTTTTCTGTAGTCCTAATTATCCTCTGAAGTCTGGGTCTGTCTTGTTGGGTTGCAGAACCAAACCAGACAGTTATAGAGGTGCAGATGATAGACTCAATAATTCCTCTGTAGAATTGTATCAGCAGCTCCTTGTGCAGTTTGAGCTTTCTGAGTTGGCAGAGAAAGAACATTCCTTGTGCTTTTTTGATGATGTTTTTGGTGTTAGGTGTCCATTTTAGGTTATGTGATATAGTAGAACCCAGAAATTTGAAGGTCTCTACTGTTGATACTGTGTTGTCTAGTATTGTAAGAGGTGGTAGTATGGGAGAGTTTCTTCTAAAGTCTACCACCATTTCTACAGTTTTGAGTGTGTTCAGTTCCAGATTGTTTTGGTTACACCATGAGGCAAGTTTTGTAAACTCCTGTCTCTATGCAGATTCATCATTGTCTTGAATGAGATCAATCACTGTTGTGTCATCAGCAAACTTCAGTATTTTAACAGATGGATCATTTGAGATGTAGTCATTGGTATATAGGGAGAAGAGGAGATAGCACACAGCTGTGGGGGGGCCCTGTGCTGATTGTACAGGTATCGGATGTGATTCTGCCTAGCTTCACCTGCTGCTTCCTGTCTGTTGGGAAGCTTATGATCCACTTACAAGTGTGTTCAGGTACTGCTAGTTGGTTTAATTTACTCAGAAGAATGTCTGGAATGATGATATTGAATGCTGAACTGAAGTCTACAAAGAGGACCCTTGCGTAGGTATTTTGAGATTCAAGGTGTTGTAGGAAGTAATGCAGAGCCATGTTAACAGCATCATCTATTTGCTCGGTATGCAAACTGCATGGGATCTAACAGTGGATGCGTGATGGTTTTCAGGTGGGACAGCACAAGCCTTTCAAAGATTTTCATAACTACAGATGTTAGAGCAACTGGTCTGTAGTCATTCAGTTCCTTGATGGAGGGCTTCTTTGGCACTGGGATGATGGTAGAACGTTTGAAGCAGGAAGGAACATAGCATATCTCTAGTTATCTATTGAAGATTCAGGTGAAGAGGGGGGCCCAATTGGTCAGCACAGACTTTTAAGCAAGAAGGAATTATCTTGTCTGGCCCTGGTGCTTTTCCTGGCTTTTGTCTGTGTAATAGATCTTGCACTTCTTTTTCTGTGATCACTAGAGGATGTGAGCCCAATTGTTGGGGGCCGGTTGTAGGAGGCTTGGCTGTTGTTGGTGTGTTTGAGATGTGGGTTGTGGAGATAGGTGGCTGTAATTTCTTTTCAAACCTGCAGTAAAATACATTCAGGTCATCTGCTAGTTGTTGATTCCCTTCTGCCTGGGAAGGAGGTTTGCTGAAGCCAGTGATGTTTTTAAGAGTTTTCCACATGTTTGCTGGTTCATTTGTTGAGAACTAATTCTTTAACTTTTCAGAGTAGCTTCTTTTTGCTGCTCTGATCTCTCTTGTTAATATGTTTCTGGCCTGGTTGTATAGCATTCTGTCACCTTTTCTGTAGGCTTCCTCTTTGGAATGACGTAGCTGCTTAAGTTTAGCTGTAAACCAAGGTTTATTGTTACTATATATTTGCAGGTTCCTTGTTGGTGCACATAAGTCTTCGTAGAAGCTAACATATGATGTTACAGTTTCTGTGAGCTCATCTTGGTCTGCAGAGGCATCTTCAAAAACATTCCAATCAGTCCAATCAAGGCAAGCCTAGATTTTCATCTTCGCCTCATCCGACCAAGTCTTCACTGATTTAATTGTTGGTTTAATGGTTTTTTTATTTATTTTTATTTTTTAGACAAACATACCCAAACACAACATGAAAACATCAAACCATCATCCACTTACAGTACATTCAGTGTGTTGGTTGGTTACAAATTGTTTTGTGCATCCACTCCATAGTCCTCACTTACAATTACTTGTATATATTCTCATATTATCAATCAAATATTCCTAAATACATTGTTAGCATTGTTACTCAGTCATTTGACTATACTATTATTCATTCATATTATGCGATATATTCCATATTTTTAAATTGATTTATCTTATATTCATCTTAATTGTTGATCTTCTCCCTATTAATGATAATGTAATTTTTCCATTTTCCATTTCCATTTCGCCAAGTCTGTCACAATCTCTTGCTTGAGTTTAATATATTCTCCTTAAGTGTGCTACACCTTGCTGTCAAATGTATCCACATGTACTTAACCTTATTTGTGACCTGGATTTTCAAAACATCCGCCAATTCTTCCTTTTGTCTTAATACCATATTCTTTGTCAAAAATCTTCATTTTATCTTTATTTATTTTCAAACCAGCTACTTTTCCATATGCCTCTATCTTTTCTATCAGTTTAAATTCTGTTTCTAATGGATCTTCTAAAATGAAAAACAGGTCATCTGTAAATGCTTGCAGTTTAAATTCTTCCTTTTTAATTTTCATCCCTTTTATGTCTTTTTCTTCTCTAATGTTTCTATTTAACATTTCAAAAGTTAACACAAACAACAGAGGTGACAATGGGGAGCCTTTTCTTGTCCCTTTTCTTATACCAATGGAATCCGTCAATTCTCCCTCTATCATTACCTTTGCTGTTTGTTTATGATATATAGCTTCTATGGCATAGATACATTTCTTACCAAAGCCCATCTGCTCCAACTGTAATAACATGAATCACCAGTTCACATTATCAAAGGCCTTCTGTGCATCTAAAAATATCAAATCTATTTTTTTTTGGGGGGGGGGATGTGCTTCATAATATTCCAAAGTATCTGAAATTATTCTCATATTGTCTTTAATTTGTCTCTTTGGCAGAAACCCATTTTGATTAGGTTTAATGGTTTTAAGTCTTTGTCTGTGAGCAGGTACAAGGTAAATCATGCAGTGCTCAGAGTGTTCCATAGCTGCTCATGGTAAAGACCTATAAGCATCTTTTACTGTTCTGTAGCAGTAGTCTAAAGTATTTGTGCCTCTGGTGGGACAATTTACATGCTGGAAATATTTTGGGAGCTCTTTCCTTAAATTTACCTGATTGAAATATCCTAAAATGATGGGAAGGGAACCTGAATGTTTGGCTTCAACCTCCATAATTTGATCAGCAAGAGTTCATAATGCCTTGGTTACACAGGCTTGTGGAGGAACATACACAGTTATTAGGAGAAATGAGGAGAACTCAGGTGGGGAGTAAAATGACTTGCAGTTGATGTGTAAAGACTCTAAGTTTTCATCACAAAATTTATATATTATACTTATATCTTGAGACCAGCTGTTGTTGATATTTTAACATAATCCTCCACGCTTTGTTTTACCTAATGTCTCTTCAATTCTGTCTGATCTAAATGTCTGAAATCCTAGGATGGTGTTGTCCCCATGAATTTGTGGATTAAGCCAGGTTTCAGTAAAACAAAGAACAGCTGAATTATAAAAATCAGAATTCCATCTATTTAAGAGATGAATTTCATCCATCTTGTTAGCCAGTGAGTGTAAATTAGTCAGAAAGATTGAAGGAAGAGGAGTTTTATTTCTCCAATTCCTTAGTCTGTTTAAAATTCCTGCTCATTTACCTCGTCTCGTCTTCAGGCGTGGTCGCTTCTTTGCTTTCTTTGTTATAATCCGTAGCACTGGTGAATTGGTTAGAATCTCCTCCATGTTTGCAAAGACAGGTGGGGGTGAGGAATCAGAAAGCTGCTCCTTAAAGCCCCTGTCACACTGCACCAACGGATGCAAAGAGGAAGTAAAATGGACAAAAAAGCTTGCCATCCGTTCAAAAACGCGATGTACTCACTGCCTCCGTTTTGCTTCCTCTCTATCCGTCCAGCATCCGTTTATGGATGTTTCATCCGCTCCAAAAGTTTTAGGCTGCCTAAAACTTTTGCGCGGAAAATGTATCCAGTTCGTCCATTCTGCATCCGCAACGCATCCGCTAGGCATCCATTATGCATCTGTTACACATCCGCTATATCCGCTAGGCGTCCGCTGCGCATTTGCGGAACTCGCATCCACCCGGACGCAGGGAGGAAGTAGAACAGACGCGGAACGGATGCAGAACGGATGCAGAACGGATGCAGAACGGATGCAGAACAGAAACAAAGTGTTTAAAGAGGAAAAAACGTTCACAGAGGGGATCTATCTCGGATATTAAGGATGTCTAGAGGATGCCTAGAGGATGCCTAGAGGATGCCTAGCAGAAAACCTATACTGCCTATAAAAAGGGGGAGCAACTCGCCTGCTTCGCACTTTCAGACCAGCAGCCCAGCGGTGCAGACCTCTGCAGCCTTCATCTGCCTCTTCCTCTTCCACAGCATCCAGTTATGTCCACCGTGGATTGCGAGAAAATTCTTTCGGCAGCCAACATCCTTCTGCAACACTGCAAAACCATCTACAGTCTCTGTGAACAGTACTACGGGAAGAAAAGGAGTCACCCAAAAAAAGTCTGGCTCCAAAGATGGTTCGCCAGAAGAGCGCAGTATGTACTTTACGACAAGCTGATGGTGGAGCTCAGGAGTGAAGACCCTCGGGCGTTCCAGAACTTCATGAGGATGTCTCCAGCCATGTTTGACGAAGTTGTGCAGCGCCTGACACCCAGGTTGAGCAAGACAAACACCAACTTCCAGCCCATCCTGGAACCTGGGCTCAAGGTGACACTCACTCTGCACCACCCGGCCTCAGGGACCACCTACAGGAGCATGCAGTACGGCTGGAAGGTGCCACCCAGCACCATCAGCTTTGTGGTCAGAGAAGTGGTGCAGGCCATCATTGAAGAATACAAGGAGGAGCTCCTCCAGTGCCCCTCCACTGAAGAAGGATGGAAGAAAGTTGCAGAGCAGTGGTATCAGAAGTGGAACTTCCCCCACACCGTTGGAGCCATAGATGGCAACCAAGTGGCTTGCAAAGCTCCAGCCAAGTCGGGGTCCACTTATCAGAACTACAAGGGTTTCTTCAGCATCATCCTCTTCGCCATGGTCGATGCTGACTACAAGTTCATGTACATCGATGTTTCAGGCAACGGCTCATCTTCAGATGCCCAGGTATACAACGACAGTCACCTCAAGGAGGGGCTGGAAAGCAACCTCATGGTGGGCTTCCCAGATCCAGACCCCCTGCCCAACGACACGCAAGATGTGCCCTACTTCATCGTGAAGGATGACGCCTTCTCCCTCACAACCTACCTCATGAAGCCCTACACCTCCAGATGCCTCACCTGTGAAGAGAGGATCTTCAACTACAGGCTGTCCAGGGCAAGGTGGGTGGTGGAGAACGCCTTTGGCATCCTGGCCAACAGGTTCCAGGTACTTCTCACCAACATGCAGCATCGCCCAGAGACCATGAGGAGGATCGTGGAAGCTTGCTGCATCCTGCACAATCTCATGCGCACCCGCTACCCAGTCTTGCAGAACAGGCTCATGGACCTCCAACAAGGCAATGGGGACATGGAGTCTGGGGAATGGAGGCAAGGGCGAAACCTAATTGACACTGAGGATGCGCAAGGGCCCAACAGAGCCTCACGTGAAGCGAAGAAGCAGCGCAACCTCCTGAAACACTGGTGCAACTCCCCAGCTGGAGCAGTGGAGTGGCAGGACAGGATGGAAGATGCTTCATGGATGCTTCCTTCAGCCTGTCTCATCACACGGATGAGATTGGGCCATGTATGTTTGGTTGGGCTACAATGAACAGGACGTTTAATAAAGAGTTGTGTTTATGTTGACATGTGTGGATCAATGCTTACATTGTAATTGATAATGAAAGGCCATAGGGGTGGCACCTGGGAGGGTGCAGTCCCACTATGCTTGCACTGGAGATTTATTTATCCCACAGCTATTACCCATCCCATAGGTATGCCTGCCCATCCCACAGGTATCCCTTCCCATCCCACAGCTATCTTAACCCATCCCACAGGTATCCCTTCCCAACCCACAGCTATCTTAACCCATCCCACAGGTATCCCTTCCCATCCCACAGCTATCTTAACCCATCCCACAGGTATCCCTGCCCATCCCACTGCTATCTTAACTCATCCCAAAAGCATGCAAAGGCTAAACCATTTCTAAAAGTTTCCACCCAGACTTTATAGAAAAAAATTAATGAAGCAAGTGTGTGAAACAAAGATAAACTTTATTGAACAACAAGCTGTAAAATAAACATGACCCAAGTCAAGTGTCCAAATAAAGTCCACAAATATCCAGGCAGCCAGTCTCTGGCACTCCTCTTGGTCACTCGGAGGTGTGTGCCCAGGCTAAGATTTTAGGGAACAGGTGCTGTGGAGGTGGGTGCTGCTGCAGTGCTGGTCTGAGGTGTTATTGGAGTGTCTAGCCCCAAGAGGACAACAGGGGACGGTGTGTTGAGGAAGGTGTCGGACAGCTGGCTCAGCCCCGCGATGCTGAGAGGTCCTTCCTCCATGCCATGGGGTGTCAGCCCCAGTACTGAGGACAGATGTACTGAGGCCGGGCTTGTCTGTGGGATGGAGGAAGGAGCAGTGTAGTGGGGCTGCCTGCCCTGCAGCGGGGTGAGGACTGTCGAGGTTGCATCGGTGGCATCATTGGAACCGTTGGCAGCGATGTCGCCCAATGACTCTGTGCCTGCATCTGTAAGGGCTGCTGTCTGTGCTGCTGGACCTCTGGGTAGCTGTAGCCCTGGTTGGTGAGGGGCTGTGGGAAGCCTTGGTATGGGAGGGACATCACCTGGGGTGGAGGACCTGACCTGTACTGGGTGGGAGCAGGTGCCTCTGGGTCTGGAGGGTTGTTAAGCAGCGTGGTGATCCTCTCTTTCACCACCTGGTACTGGGGATTCGCCATCTCCTTGAGGGTCTGGTTCACATAATTGAGGAAGGGCTTGCGGTTGGAGGAGGAGGATTTGATGGGGACCAGCTGAGAGAGGAAACCTATGCTGATCTCCACCAGGACCTTGTGGCTCTGCCCCTCCTGCGGTCCGGCTCTCTGCCTTACTGTGGTGGTGGAGGTGTGGGTGGATGCGGCTTCGGCAGCGGTGGACTCAATGTCTCCTTTCTCCCACCGCACCAGGGAGTCCTCCTCACTCTCCACCATGCTTTCAACACCTGCCCGGGGGTTCTCTGCCATGGCACGCTCCACAGAAACCTGCATGGAGACAGGGACTGACTCTCGGCCACCAGAGGACTGGCTCCCAGCAGGGTGCCAGAGAGAGAGGGTAGAGATTTGGGCTCCTGGTGCTCCTCGGTGGCAGACCTCACCCTCCAGGATGCTGCACTTGGCCATGACATAGTTCTCTCTGTCCATCAGCTTAACCGTGGCCTGGCCAGATTTTTTGCGGTGCAGCTTTCTGTACCAGGTGTGCATGTGCTTCCACCAGCCGGGGAGCACATCCGATGTGGAGCCCAGACTCTCCGCCCTCTCTCTCCAAGCAGCCTGCTTCCGCTTGGTGTCCCTGTACAGCCGGTGTCCCTTCCGTTCTCTCTCAGCCACTCCAGCACCTCATCCTCGTGCGCTTCCTCGATGTAATACTGACTCCTCTCCCGTTGTTGCATACGCCTCTTCCTCCCTTTGGCAGGATCAGATGGGCCCTCATCAGAGGGGCTTCCAGGTTGTAGGGGCTGCTCCTCCACACCAACAGCATCATCATCATCATCATCAGCAGCAGCAGCATCCTCACCAGCAGGATCATAATCAGCATCATCAGCAGCAGCAGCATAATCACCAGCAGGATCATAAGCAGCAGCAGCAACAGCAGCAGCAGCAAGACCAGGATGAGCAGCAGCAGAGTAATCACCAGCCGCAGGGTCAGCAAGACCAGGAGCATGAGCAAAATGAGCAGGACCAGCAGGACCAGGAGCAGCTTCAGCAGAGTACGCAGCAGAAGCACCACTGCCAGGAGCAGCTACAGCAGAAGCTCCAGCAACAGAAGAGAGAGCCCAAGCAGCAGAAGCCCCAGCAGAAGCAGAGTCAGGGACATGGGGCAGGAGGGTGGCTCTGTCCCTCTTGCCGGCGATGGCGGCAGGTTGCTGAGACTTTTGCTTCTTCCCCATGGTTGTGGAGTTGCTGGCTGGCAGGAAGGCTTGCAGGCACCAAGGCTGGCAAGAAGCCTGGCAGGAAGCCTGGCAGGAAGCCTGGCAGGAAGCCTGACAGGAAGCCTGGCAAGAAGCCTGTTAGGAAGCCTGGCAGGAAGGCTGGCAGGAAGGCAGGCACCAAGGCTGGCAGACAGACTGGCTGGCAGGGAGGCTGGAAGGCAGGCTGGCAGGGAGGCTGGAAGGCAGGCTGCCAGCAAGGCTGGAAGGCAGGCTGGCAGCAAGGCTGGCAGGGAGGCTGCCCAGGAGACTGGGAGGCAGGCTGGGAGGCAGGCTTGGAGGCAGGCTGGCAGCAAGGTTTGCAGGCAGACATGCAGGCAAGGAAGTCGAAGTGTCCAGCAGCAGGTCTTTCCTCGGAATGCTGGCCACGTGCGAGCTGCTTCCCTTTATATCCTTGGGGCTTGCGCAATGCATCCCCCCCGCATGCGCAATTAACGCCAGGCATCCGTTAGGCTTCCGCTGTGCATCTGCTAGGCTTCCGCTGTGCATCCGCTTCATCCGCTGTGCATCCGTTCTGCATCCGCTGTATCCGTTCCGCGTCTGCTTTGCTGAGGTTCCCTGGTAGCCCTGCGGACGCGCCATCCACTTCCATCCACAGTGCTTCCATTCTGCATCCGCTTTGCATCCACCCTGCATCCTCCCCGCGTCCGTGTTGTCCGCTCCAATTATGCAAATTTTCACCCCTTTTGAGCGCGGATACAACGGATGTAACATTTTTCTCTTCCGTTGTGTCCGTTTTGCATCTGTTGGGCAGTGTGACACGGCCTTAAGGAAACATTGCCTAATTCTCACAAGATGGTCTTGTGAGTATGAAATCCTTCGTGAATTGCAGATAATAATAAGGAATAAAGAAACCATTCGAGAGCATTTCACCGAGGCAGCTGTCATCAGCGCCATCTTGGCAGGGGAAGGGTTAGGGTTAGGGTTAGGGTTAGTCTGACAATAAACCTATCAGTCACTCAACTCAATTCCATTCCAGTATTATTTAATCCCCCTCATTCTGGAAAATATAATCAAAAGTGCCAAGTAGCTGTATGCCTCATTCTGGTAACTCCTGCTCAGTTACATAGGGTCCTTCAGAATCTTACTTCTAATTTCAGAACTAAATAATTACACTAAATTTAGCCAATATAATTTAGAATTTGTCCATAAGCAATACACTGCCTTGCTAATTATCTTATGTAAAGCTGTAAGTATATTTTAGAATAAAATTCAGAAAACACTGGGCCACAGACTTCTAAGTAAGCATCTTTATTGCATGTAAAAATGAATTTTTGTTTCTGATGATGTCAATGAAGAAAAGTAACTGCTGTCCTAATGCGAACTATTAGGGTGATTCTCAGTGATGGGATTCAATTTTTTTAACTACTGGTTCTGTGGGCATGGCTTGGTGGGTATGGCAGGGGAAGGATACTGTAAAATCTCCAGTCAAGAGGTGGTATTTGCTGGTTCTCTAAACTACTCAAAATTTCTGCTACCGGTTCTCCAGAACTGGTCAGAACCTGCTGAATACCATATATGGTGATTCTTTTAAGGATTGTGCTTTATTGTCACCAGTTAATAAAATCAATATTATGATATTATATACTTGCAGGATCTATGCTGGATTGTCACTTTGGAAGGAACAGAGAAACAAAATCCAACCACAAAATTAGTGCTGCTTTTTTCCACCTACAAACTGAGAAATGATCCAATTTTGATAATAATACAAATTAATTTCTCCTCATGGTTTAAATAGAAATTTATTGGTGGAAAATGAAACAGAGAAAGTGTTTCTCATTCTATTCCACTGGAATGACACTTATATAAAAGTAATTGTTGAGGTATTCCCCATTAGGAGAATGAGTGCACTCAAGGAAAATGAGAGTGATGTTGAATAACACACAACTAGCATACAGATACACTGAATAGTAAAATGTAGGTTTTACTTCCAGTAAATGGGTAAACAAAGTCCATCAAAAAGTCCAAATCATACACAGTCAAAGCAGTTAGTATCAGTCCAGGGATAATCCAAAAACGAAGTCAAGTATCATAAACAAAGTTCAGTAAACAGAGTTTGCTAACAGTTGCAAGACTCACAACAATCCAAGTAGAATGATGATCAGGCAATATGCCAAAACAGGAAATGCAAGGAGAACAAACCAGGTTTCTGGCTCCATCTTATGGCTGTTGGAGGAACCTCAACCAATCACAATTACAACATTCTCTTAAAGATATAGTATTAAATTACTATCCTGGTTTATATATTTCCAACCCAATTGTTAGGTGATTATTATTCCTAACAGTAATGTAAAAGTACAGATAATTTTTTAAAACAAGTTCTCCAAATTCAAGGATATCAGACGGTTTTAGGGAATAATTTCTTTTAAAAAGTTTCATATGTAGGCAAGATGTGTTGTTTTGTCATAATGGGTAAGACTTTTAAATTTAGTTCCATGTGATCCCTTTAAAATGGAACTTGGTGCAAGATATTTTAACTTCAAAACATTTCTATACTGTTCTCATAGCAGAAAGTCTGAAAGAAGATTGTTCAGCAATGTAACCTTATTAGTGGTTCAGCAAAGATATGGAAAGAAAATCCAAAGAATAATGTTTGTGAATTACACACTGTGTAGATTTGGTGACAAGCTACTATGAAGACAAAATAGACCTGTATGACAGCTATAAGTGTGAATGATTCTTAGAACCTTCATGCTCTTCTTTGCTAGTTACTGATCACTTTGTCATAAATATTTTCAGCTTGTTGCATTCATCAGTAGACAAATGACAGACACTTCTGGAAAGAACAAACATTGTTCAAAGTTGTTGCATTCTGTTGCTGTTGTTCAGAAAAAGTTCCAGCTTTCAAAGACATGAGTGAAGCTGTTTAAAATGATTTTACGGGACTCAGAAAGACATTTAACTTGGGAAGTGCTACAAATTTAACCAGGGAGAATTTTTCTTATACTTTCCAGAAGTGTTAAAGCCCCAGCCAACATGACTAGGTCAAAAGACTACAAGAATTGAAGTACAAACCATCTAGTTCACTCCAGATTGTCCTCCATGCTGGAGAACAACATTGAACTAGATCAGCGGTTGCCAACCTTTTGGACCTCAGGGACCACCAAACCCATAACTTTAAATTCCGTGGATCACTAATAAAAGCTGGCTGTGGAATTCTGGGATTTGAAATCTTCCAGGCTTAAAGTTGCCAGGGTTGAAGACCCCTGGTCTGGATGACAGTTGATATAGTCAGACTTCTGAATTTTACTTAAACACTGATTTTACCAGCTTGGAATCCCTGCTTTTTCAGATTTAGGGAGGAGGAGGACATGCTCTCAGGATACATATAGCTGCCAGGCTTGCCACTGAAGCTGTGTCAGAGTTCCCAGAGAATTAGAAAGTGAAACCCTAAAAAACTTGCCTGGATCATTGATCCCCTCTTGGCCAATGGCTCCTCTGCTGAAGTTGCAATCCCATTACAGAGGCCACTGGTCCACTCCATGGCTGCAAGAGTTCTTCCACAGGGTAAGACAGGGAGTGGAGAAGGAAAGAGAGAGGGAAAAGCCATGAAGCAGTTTCTCCAGCTGAACCAGCCATGCCTTCTTTGTTGATGTCGGGAGAGGCATTTTGAGAGGATCCCTAACTTGGGCTGAGAGGCAGAGCGTGTGTGCAATTGTGTGTGACCAGATCAATTGAGGCTCAGCAGTGGAGTGAGCGCTGGGCTGCTCAACAGTGATGGTGGTGCTGTCTGGAAGCGAGAGTGAAAAAACAGCAGCAACAGCAGTGGGTGGGACTTTGCCCACCTGTCCAGCAGCTGCAAGGCACTGCTCATGCACTTTGCACAATCATTTTTCCTTATTGCCTCACCTTGCCCCTCACAGACAGCTGCTGGTAAGAGCTGAGCTTACCAGCTCTCTCTCTGCCACTCTGAGCTTGCCTTCTTCCTGGGGAAGTCATCCTCCCTACCAGCTTTGGTATCCATTCTCCTCCCTTATTTTTAAGACTCCATCCCTCCATTTTTCTTTTCTCCCATTTCCTTGCTGGCTTCTGATCTGCAGGAAAATTCCCCAACCTGTTTTCCTTCCGATCGATCATTGTTTGGGATTGCAGCCTACTGTCTCCAGCTCTGTTCTCAGGGGGAGAGAGAGAGAGAGACTTTTGGCTGCATGCAAGGAAAACAGCAGAAGCAGCAGAAATCTTTCTTTCTCTCTCCCAAACTCCACCAGAAATAAGTCTTTGCTGGTGCAGCCTCTTGGAGCAGGATGCCTTGCAGGGTACCAAAGACTCATTTCTGGTGGAGTTTGGAAAAGAGAAAGAAAGACTTTTGCTGCTTTCCTTGCATGCAGCCAAAAGCAGAAGAAGAAAGAAGCAGAAAAAGCAACCCAATGACCAGGCCAGGTGCGTGGGGCATGTGGGGCAAGTTCCCCCCTCCATCCTTTCCTCTCTCCCCTCACTACCTCATGTTGTTCACAATGCAAGCAATGCAAGTCTTATGTTCATGCAGGCCATGTGGGTGGCTCAGCCTTGTGTTCCCATATAGCCTGGATTAATTGCTTTGGGGGTGCTTTGGGGCTGACATTTCTCTGTGGACCACCAAAGTTTTCTCATGGACCCTTGTCCATTGGACCATTGTCCATTGATCATTGTCTGTGGCCCACTGGTTGGCGACTATTGAACTAGATGGATTAATTTGGTACAAGATAGCTGCATTTGTCCAGTTTTTAAGTTCTACTGTTATCTCACTGATTATTGCCTCTCTCTGCCTCCTCCAAGTTAGACAGATAGTGTTACTATGACTATTTGTATAAGGAAAATTTAGTTTGACTGTCATTTCTGCCAGTCTGGATAATGAAGTACCTCACTCATGAGATAGTCACTATTCATCTTCTCAACAGTCCTGTGTCAAAAACTTGTCCAGATCAATCATACGTAAATGATAATGTAGAAAGTAATTATGTTTTTCTAATATTTCATATATTCATTTTTACATTTTTTTAAAATGAACTTCTCTGGACTAATTTGATGATTTATTAGATCAAACCAGGGAAATCTCAATTTCTGAAACAGAGCCCCATGGTTTTTATATATAAATATGTACAATCTGTGATGCAATTTGTAGTTATTACCTTTTGTTTTAGGTAAATTATACACAGCTGCATTTGATATTTCTGCTGATTTTCCTTTGGTATCTTCATCTGTTATTATTTAGCAGAAAGACTACAGCTGAATACATTCTATAAGGAAGAACTTAGCATACTGAATTTCCATCTTTATAGATTTCTTGCTTTCTTATAGGATTGCTTTGCCATATAACTTGTATAGTTCATCTGGTGAAAAACAAAACAAAAAAACCACATGCACAAATTAGATGTTTTCTTTTTCACTGAGGAAGAGAAAATGTTTGCTGTTTTCTGATATTTTGAAATTTAGGTTGGTTATCATAGCCAGACTGGAGACTTAACTTTCATGAAAATATGTAATATAATACTGATTAGAAATAAACACATATACTTATTCATCAATCACAGCTGGGTGTTCAGAAATTGTGATTGTTCAAGATCAAGATAAGCCTCTTTACCTGAAAGAATTAAGAGAAAAGTCTTGTGTGTTTTTTTAATGGAGGAAAACAATAAAAATAATCTTATTTTTTGCCTTCAAGCCAAGTCTCAGATAATCTATTCAAATATATGAAGAAATGATTCATTCTCAGTTAAAATTCTCACTCCAGCTCCTGCCCCATCTGATTCCTTCATAGTTTGAGGATTTTCATATTCATAAAATCTTCAAGTAGCCATCATTAATTCACCATTCTTGAAGCTCATATCTTCATAACTGAGATGGAAAAAAAAATCAATTTAGCATGATTGCATCTATCTTTAACTTTGGAACATTCTAACAATTCTAACATTCCATGTAATACACCTATAGCAAACAGAACTCCGACGCAGGTAGATTCCTCAAGGAATAGTTTTATTGGATATATTATATTGGCACAGGCTGGTGAAAACCGACTCTGAATGTTCTCGCAGTTTTCACCTAATTAAAAGTAAAAGTTTTCTCCTTTCCCCAATGGTCCAATCAGGGTGCCACCCGGTTGCCTGGTAACTTCACTCCTCCTCCATCTGGCCATCTGTAGAAATGTCCTTGGTTCCAGGAGAAAGTATTTTGTTTTGGTTACAAACCCCAACTATCTCTATTCCCCTGCCCTATCCCTCAGTTCCAGTGTGGCAACACTGAAGCTTCAAAATGGCCTTGGCCAGGTCAGCTTCAGGGTTGAGATTAAGTTTGTTTGCTTCTTTTAAAAAATAACTGAATGGAATTGATACATAATGTTAAGAAATCTTGGATTATTTACAAAAATGAAAGCAGGAAGAAACAAAACTGATAGTTCTTCCATCTAAGCAGCAAACATAGAATATTTAGGATTTAGAAGTATGGGTGTATCAGAATAGTAACTGAATAAAATAAAGCCAGGATCAAAGAAACAAATTTTCACCTTAGTGGTATTGTTTAGAATTGTGACTCTTTCTCCATCTAATTCCCCAACCTCCAACACACATATATACACAAACACATAGAGATTACTTGATTTTAACAACTGTTCAAAGCAATAGGTATGGTATGATTCACTCTAATCTTGGAACAGCTACTGAATTTGGCCAGATGTATTCGTGTGTCAATTGGGCTTGTGTTTATATGCATGTGTGTGTGTATGTGTGTGTGTTTGTGTGTGTGTGTATATACAATATATATGGTGTTCTATATGTAAAGTGGGTGACTCCAAATCTACAAACCTGATTGGTCAATAAAATGAACATTTTATTTTAACAAAGAGCTGCTAAAAGGCGGCAAATCTAAACAACAGCCATTGGCTGCAAGCAGGCAAGCCAGCCTGTATAAAAGGCTGGCCTCAGCTTCAGCCAAGTGTTCCTATTTACTAACTAGTTGAAGAATAAAGTATTTGTTGTTGGAACCCTGTCTACCTCGTGTGTTTTCCGAACAAAACACTGGCGACGAAGGTGGGATCGTCCTGAACGGAAAAACCTGCACGCGGTGATAAGAAGTCCAGATTACAACCAAGATGTCTGGAAACAACGCACCGCCCGCACCCTTCAATCCCAACGAAGAGGATTGGGATTCCTATGCTGATCGCTTCCAAATGTATTTGGAGAGCAATGAAATGGAAGGCATTTCAGAGCAACGCAAGAGAGCTGTGTTCCTGACGCACTGCGGGCCAACAGTTTTTAAGATGGCAAAGGCCCTTGCGAAGCCCCGGGACGTTAAACAACTAACGTGGACAGAATTGCAAAGACTCCTCAAAGCACACTACGCTCCGATGGTGTCTAACTTAATAAAGCGACACGAATTTTACCGCAGAGACCAGAGAGAGGGAGAGACCATCGCCGATTTCATCGCTGCCCTAAGACAAATAGGGGGTGAGTGTGAATTTATGAACATAGATGAGGCAATGAGGGATCGCGTGGTGCTGGGCCTGAGACACTCGACCGCACAAAGTAAATTGCTCAACAAACCCAACATCACCGTTACCGAAGCCATCATGGAAGCCACAGCCGCTGAAGCCGCGAAAAAATCTGCCGTAGCCATTAAAAAGATGAACACACACAGCGAAGAAACACCAACCAAAGACAGAAAGCACCCTGCCACCACAACCCACTACGAAGAGTCGGGCGAAACAATTGAATCGAGCGAAGAGGACGACGAGGTCCACCGTTTGCTCACGAACAAAAAAGAGCGCGAAAGGAGAAATTGGCGGGAATGTGCTGGCTGCGGAGGAAACCATCCCCGAGCTGAATGCAGATTTCTCGATGCCATCTGCCGGCATTGCAAAAAACGAGGGCACATCGAGAAGGTCTGCAGGAACAAAAAATACTACAGCCCGACGAGACGCAGAAATTCCCCAACACGAGCCGAGCCTAAACGAGCCGAGAGAAAGTGGCAACAAGAGAAGTGAGCCAATACACACCAAACTGTCATTATACAGAGCACCCAGACGGAAAGTGGAAAAAAAATTAAAGTCATCGTGAAAATCGAAGGAAAACACTGCAAGATGGAAGTGGACTTGGGGTCCTTCCTCTCCATGGTATCATGGGACACAATAAAACAGCTAGTCCCAAGTATCAAACCCAAAGAATTGAAGAAGCAGCACCTAACCCTCAAGGACTATCAGGGAAACCAAATCCCTGTGGTAGGCATGGGACAATTCCGAGTCGCCTACAAACATCACGTCAAGGTGCTTCCGCTGACTATAGTCGACCAAGACAGACCAAGCCTCCTGGGCATCGAATGGTTCGCGCCATTGGGCATCGGGATGACCGGGGTCGATCGAGTGACTACAACCGGCTGGGAAGACGACCTCATCCGAGAATTCCAGGACGTTTTTGACGGCTCACTTGGCAAGTATCGGGGAAATCTCATTTCCTTCAATCTAAACCCCCAAATAGCCCCACGAAGAATAAAAGCCAGGCGAGTTCCTTTTGCACTAAAGGCAAAAATAGAGGAACAGCTGGACAAATTAATAGCCCAAGGGGTGTTAGAACCTGTGGACCATGCCAAGTGGGAAACGCCTATTGTCACACCCATTAAACCTGATGGGTCCATCAGAATCTGTGGTGACTATAAGGCTACCCTGAACCACGCATTACAACCAAGCGCATACCCGGTGCCAGTAGTCCAGCATTTGCTTCATTCCCTGGGAAAAGGCAAAGTTTTCGCCAAACTCGACTTGGCACAAGCCTATCAACAACTCCCAGTGGACCCAGAAACAGCAGAAGCACAGACTATAGTCACCCATAAGGGCGCATTCAAATGTCACCGGCTCCAATTTGGAGTAAGCGTGGCCCCTGGCGTCTTCCAGAGTCTGATGGAACGCCTTCTAAATGGCATACAAGGAGTCGTTCCCTATTTTGACGACGTCCTAATCTCGGCCAGAGATGAAACTCAATTAAGGAACAGACTCAAAGATGTATTAACTAAGTTTAGGGAATCTGGCCTCAAGGTAAATAGAGAAAAGTGCTGTTTAATTAAGAACAGCATCGAATTCCTGGGCTACTCAATAGACGGAGAGGGTATCCACCCCACAGACAAAAAAGTTAAAGCAATCAAAGACGCTCCTGAACCAAGAAATAAAACCGAACTACAAGCATTCTTAGGATTAATTAATTTTTATAACGTGTTCCTGCCAAACAAAGCCACTATAGCAGAACCGTTACACCGTCTGCTAGACAAAAAGGCAACTTGGACTTGGGGTTACAAAGAAAAAAAAGCCTTCCAAAATATTAAAAGCTTGCTAACATCAACAAACATTCTCATCCAATTTAGCAACACTCTGCCATTAACAGTGACCTGCGACGCCTCACCATATGGAGTAGGTGCCATCCTGAGCCACCAACTACCTGATGGCAGAGAAGCACCCGTCGCATATTACTCTAGGACTCTATCAAAAACCGAGAGGAATTACAGCCAATTGGACAGGGAAGCTCTAGCAATTGTCGCTGGAGTAAAACGCTTCCACGAATACTTATATGGGCGGACTTTTCAAATCATAACGGACCACAAACCGCTAATGGGGATTTTGGCGGGAAACAAGCCAACACCTAATATACTGTCCCCAAGAATGACGAGATGGTCAGAGTTCCTAGCAGCTTATTCCTACACTCTGACACATCGGCCAGGGAAACAAATTTCCCATGTGGACACTTTGAGCAGAGCACCCTTACCAGCAACCGACGAAGACCCGGCACCAGCGATGACAACACTACAAATCGAGACTTGCCCCGATCTACCCATATCAGCGTATGATGTCGCCAGAGCCACCGCGAAAGACTCATTGACTGCCCGCGTTCTTAGCTGGGTAGGTAAAGGCTGGCCGGAGAATCAAAAAACTGAAAACTTTAAACCTTTCCGGTCCAGACAGACTGAACTTTCTATCCAAAAGGGGTGTTTGTTGTGGGGTGATCGGGTAGTAATCCCTGCCAAATTACAGCCCAGGGTACTTAAGTTGTCACATGAAGGGCACCTGGGAATGGTTAAGATGAAAAGCCTTGCCAGAAGTTATGTTTGGTGGCCGGGTATTGATAAGGACATAGAGTATTGGATAAGCTCATGCCACAAATGCCAGGCAATTAGACCATCCCCACCAAAAGCACCCATTAAGGACTGGGAAAACCCTCGGGGACCTTGGTCAAGAATACACATTGATTTCGCGGGTCCTACCAAGGGGCATACCTTTCTGATTGTCGTTGATGCCTATTCAAATTGGCTTGAAGTAAAAGTTATGCCATCAACGACAACAGAAACTGTAATTAAAAAGCTGGACAACCTTTTTGCCACCCATGGCATACCGGACGTTCTTGTCTCAGATAACGGGCCACAGCTAACCAGCATACCATTTGAGCAATACCTAGCCTCCCTAGGTATAAGACATGCCCTAACCGCGCCGGCTCACCCGGCTGCGAACGGCAGGGCTGAGAGAATGGTCCGGTTTACTAAAGAAGGTTTGGAACGAATGGACGCTGGAGATGTCCAACAGAAAGTAAACCGTTTGCTCACACTCCAGCACATAACGCCCAGTACCATAACCAATAAGTCCCCAGCAGAATTACTTATGGGGCAAAAATTAAGATCTCACCTTGATAGGTTACACCCAAATTTTACCCCAGAAAACCCCCCTGACTCCTCTACACGGTTCAGACAATTCGAAATAGGCGATTTGGTATACGCTAAAAACTTCACCGGGGACCCGGTATGGCTACCAGGACAGATTATCCAAATTACAGGCCCCAAATCCTTCCGATTAAAATTAGACGATGGCAGGGAATGGAAGCGGCACATAGACCAGCTTTGATCTCGAATTATAGAGAGAACCACAGACTTACAAACATTCACCGAAAAAACCGGCGAATTGCAAACCAAGGTGGGGGGGGAAAGGCGAGAAATAAATAAAGAACTGTTTAAAACCAAACCCAATGAAACATACGAACAAAAAGAGCAAATAAAAGACTCACTGTTTGGAGAGACTTGCGTGAAGAGCCCATCGGAAGGGGCCAGCCAAGCCAGCTCGACCTGCCCAGAGGAAACGGGAGGGAGCGGCAAAACCGTCAGCCTAAGAAACTCAGGCGGCGGTAAAATGGCTGACTCACCCTTCCAGACGGTTCCAGGGAGAAGGACGGACGACACAACAGCCCCATCCGAACCGGTCGAAGTCTGCACAAAGAATGAACCGCGCAAGTCAAGTCGAGTCCGGAAAAGCCCCGCCTACCTGCGAGACTACGTCACCACGTAGGACTGAACTAAGGGGGGAGGGGTGTTCTATATGTAAAGTGGGTGACTCCAAATCTACAAACCTGATTGGTCAATAAAATGAACATTGGATTGGTTCACTAGGAACCAATCCAAAGAGCTGCTAAAAGGCAGCAAATCTAAACAACTGCCATTGGCTGCAAGCAGGCAAGCCAGCCTGTATAAAAGGCTGGCCTCAGCTTCAGCCAAGTGTTCCTATTTACTAACTAGTTGAAGAATAAAGTATTTGTTGTTGGAACCCGGTCTACCTCGTGTGTTTTCCGAACAAAATATATAATATATTGTAATATATATAATCAAGTCAAGAAACTTTTTATTATGCAATCCTTTTTATGGTTATTTGAATACTTGATTTACAGAGTTTCATAATATTTGGGGATTTGCTTTGTCATCCTATTGTCCCAACGTAGTATAGTAATCAAATCTGAAGAAACCATAGCACCTGCCTACATCAACATCTCTGGTTATATGAACAATTAATAGAGGTAGACCCATTCTTTTATTTTGCTCTTTCCAAAACTTGTGAAGCAGCTGTGTATTGAAGATTGTATTATAGAAGCCCAAACTGTTACTGTATCTATCCGCAGAATCTACTAGCTAAATAATTATGACTAATTAATTTTTTTTATTCTAAAATTAGCAAACTTCCCAATCGTTCATAAGAGTCATAGTAAATATAAATCTTGCATATTTAATTATGTTTCTCTGCTTCTGAAGCAGAAGCAATTAAAAAAGCTGTGTTTTTTTTTGTCCCATAGTCAGTATAATGTACCAATATAATATGATCTCTATTATAATAACATACTTTATGAATTTTTGAATTTTGCAATTCAAACAAGGTAAAATTGGTTTGAAGCAAAATCAAACAACAGTTTTCTAGTTCAGGATTTGAATAATGAAATGAGAACTCTTTTTTATATTGCTATTGTGTACTGGTCACCCAAGAAGTAATTGCTTTTTATAAGGCAAATTTGCTTTTACTTTTCCAAGAAAATGAAATGAACCTGAAACATTTCCTTTGAAATCAAAGTCACTATCTCTCAAATGTCATCAGTAGAATTCCATTATACAGTTCTGGCAAACACATAAAGAAAAAGATTTGCTTGAAAATGATTGACAGAATTCATATAATTATCTGGGTTGTAAATCAATAATGGCTTGATTTCTTCACATTTTGTATTATTGACATTATGAGATAAAACAAACCAAAGAAATTTTCAAAAAGGGGGGAGAATAAACATGTACTGTATAATTAGACAAAGGTATATAACTCTGTTATTTCTATGGATCAATTTCTATTATTTTGTTATGAAACAAGTCTAGATTATGTATTCCCAAATCACATTAGCTGAACTATACTTTTACCAATTCTGTCATCTACTCTGTTGTAAATATCTCAATAAAGTATTCATAGGATTGCAAACTGGGTCTGTAGTAGTAATTCATATGGATTTTCACAGGCTTACTTATAATTCTGCTGTTAATTGATTGTTTCCTTGGTCAATAAAAGGGAATTGCACAATTAAGGGTATGACATTAGATTTCAAAACAATGTAAAAACTATAAATTATTTTAAATATAAAGCTCTATATTGATAGAAGTACCATCTTAGAAGAGACCAATGTCTTCCATGCAGAAGAGTATAACAGTAGCACTTATATGTATATACTGCTTCACAGTGTTTTACAGTCATCTCTAAACAGCTTACAGAGTCAGCCTATTGCCCCCAACAATCTGGGTCCTCAGAAGGATGGAAGCTGAGTCAACCTTAAGCTTGTGAGAATTGAACTGCTGAACTGCAGTCAGCAGTCAGCAGAAGTAGCTTGCAATACTCCAGTTTAACTACTGCGCCACCATGGTTCTGTATATCTTTTTTAAGTTGGTGTCAGATGCAATATGTGTTAAATATGTTCTACCCATAGAGATAAATCCAGAAGGAAGTGTAGAAATCTCTTCTGGCTACTGGATTTTCTCAAAGTGATGCAAAATGCTTCTGTGACATCAACCAGCTTTAGTCTAATGCAGGGGTGTCAAGCTTGTGATGACACATTGTTGTCACTTGACGTATCACAACTTTCCCCCTCTTCGTGAAACTGAGGGTGGGCATGGACAGCAAGTGACACATCCGACCCGCTGGCTGTGAGTTTGACACGCCTAGCCTAATGCCTTTCCCCTGCATCCTGCTGGAAAGCTTTATACAGAACTTATCTTCAGTTTACAAAAGAAATTCACATCTGATCAATTGTTTAGAAGACCCTAACATCAATAAATACAGTAACTCTCTATGGTTAACACCATTTGTATTATAATTTGGAATACCTGAAATATGTTTTCCTGCATCTTAAAGGGTTCTGAAAAAAAAGTCTGCCACCTCCATTATGAAAATGGTAAGGCTACTAATGGATTGGAAAATGATGCATAATAGGGGCAAGAGACATTTCACACCAAATGAAAATAGTTATTAAAGTAGTGCTATTAAACTTATTCATTGATTTTTAAAAAAATGGTCCCTTCATACCAAAATTTTATTATCTTGGCATTAGACAAACAATGCCAGGAATCTGGGAGTGTGTGTGTATGTATACAGAAGATAATATGTGCAACTTTCTCTACTATAGTGCATCTCAACCAGTGGTGGGTTGCTGGATGGTTGGTGGGGTTCGGGAGAACCGCTAGCTTTGATCTCTGGTTGGGCCTGCCCATTGCCCTTGTGTTTTCCTTTCCCTAAATAATTAACTTTTCCCCTGCCCAGGCTGCACAGGTGATTTCCACACCACCCTGCTGTACTCACCGGAGCTGCCTGAGTCGATTAGCTTCCTGTCTTACATATTGGCAGAACAAATCAGAAAATAAAATACAAGCTAAATAGTCAAGACCTTGTTGAGGATCCAAACTTTGTCAAAGACCTTGGAATACTAATCTCAAATGATTTAAGTGCAAGAGCCCACTGTAACTACATAGCCAAAAAGGCATTAAGAGTTGTTAATCTAAACCTACGTAGCTTCTTCTCCGGTAATATCACACTACTAACGAGAGCATACAAAACATTTGCTAGATCTATACTTGAATACAGCTCATCAGTCTGGAACCTATATCATGTACCTGATATTAACACAATTGAAAAAGTCCAGAAATATTTCACAAGAAGAGTTCTCCGCTCCTCTACTCATTGCAGAATACCTTATGCCACCAGACTTGAAACTCTAGACCTAGAAAACCTAGAACTATGCCACCTCCAGTCCAATCTAAATATAGTGTATAAAATCATACATTGCAATGTCCTACCTGCAAATGAATACTTCAGCTTCAATCATAACAAATCAAGAGCACACAGTAGATACAAACTCAAGGTTAACTGCACCAAACTTGAACTGCAGAAAATACGACTTCAGCAACAGAGTGGTCAATGTTTGGAATACTCTACCTAACTCTGTGGTTTCTTCCCCAAACCCCAAAAACTTTAACCTTAGACTGTCCACTATTGACCTCACCAATCGTGCCTACCGTCCCTGTCCTATTGTTTTTTATTTTTCTTATAAGTATCTATCTCATGTATTCAAAATTATATTTATTCTTATACCTGTATCTTGGAAGTGACTGACAAATCAAATAAATACTAAAAAATACTAAATACTGTTTGAAGCTGTGTTTCAACCCCAAAGCAGCATGTATGAGCCTAGCTAGCTAGTATGCGCTCAGTGCATACTCATGACCAGTGAACCCCTTGTCAACAAAGTGCAGCCCACCTCTGTTCTCAACCTCAGGGACCTAGATATGTGTGGATTTCAACTCCAAGAATTCCCAAGGTAGTATGACTATCTGGGGAATTCTGAAAGTTGAAATCCATACATCTTCAAGTTGTGAGGTTGAAAACCCTCCTCTAATATATGTATTTATCCAAGAAGGCATCTTTATATACTTGCAGATACAATTTAATGCCAATTTTTTACCTGAAAATATTTCAAGGAGGAGATTATTGGATTACATAATCGCACATAATTCAAGGCCATAGCAGGCCACAATTGTCAATGGGTGTGTGAATTGGGGTGACTTGTATCATATGGCATTTACATACTTGCAGTTGATTCTATGAATAAAATAAAAACCCTCACAGATAGACTAATCAAATGGATAAAAAGATTTGCTAGCTTTGTTTATTAAAGTCAGAAAGATTTATAATTAACTAAGCAGCTGATGAATTATCTATACCATTTACTTTCCCATTGCTTTTTCCCTTGGTATCACTGACCATGATCTTGTAGAAGAATTCCTCCGACCCTCAAAATTACCTCTTGTCTCATTTACCAGATTTTCTCCCTCTCACAAGATCAAGAAGCTGAAAACAAAATATGGCAAACATATTGCCTTGTATGGATTGAATTATTTAATACCATCATCATCATCATCATCATCATCATCATCATCATCATCAGTGAGCTAACCTTAACTGCATTTAGTATTTTAATGGAACTTCACAAAATTGAATTCAGCCAACTATGTCCATTTCCTCTCTCTGCGCATTGCAAATGGAAAAGGCACTAAGTGAGAATAATGATTAGCACGGTGTGCATAAATACAAGAAAGGAAAATTAATACAATAATGTGTATTGTTCATTGTTTCTCTTACTATGTGTACAAACTCTGATTTTAGCAGCTATTTTTTTCCCAAAACTTTGTGGGGCTCTAATGAGCATTGAACAATACAGTGGAATAGGTCCTCCCCATAGGATATCTCAGTGGGTACTTAGAACAACAGCTGTGTCACAAATATTCCTTGGGCAAGGCATCTGACGAGATACTTCATCAGTTTTTAGTGGATTTGAATTATTTGGACCTATTCCAGAATTTCTGTCTCCAGTTTTACTCTGAAACGGACATGGTGGCTCTTACAAATTATCGTGCTCTGAGAAAAAGATTAGGAAGAACAGTTGTGTTAATCCTCCAGATCACATGGAACCTTTGGTACTGAAACTTTACAGATTCCTGTTGGATCAGCCAATGGTCTGTAGGCTGGTTTCTCTTAATTATAACAAGGTTAACATCACTCCTTGAGATTTAAATAGGTATGGAGGAGTATTCTTGATGCTTTTGTTTTTTGAATTTTCCTGGGGAACAGCAGGTGGGCTTTGGGGGAAGAATAAGAATGTAAGCCCTCTCCAATTTTCTGTGAATGTATAGATGCCAAACCATTAATCCCCTGTCACACTGCACCAATGGATGGAAAGAGGATGTAAAACGGAGAGAAACACTTGCCATCCGTTGATTAACGTGATGCATCAGTTCTGTACTCACTGCATACGTTTTGCTTCCTCTTTATCTGTCCAGCATCCGTTTATTGGCGTTTCAACCGCTCAGAAAGTTTTAAGCTGCTCAAAACTTTTGAGCGGAAAATGTATCCAATTCATCCATTCTGCATCCACTAGGCATCCGTTCTGCATCCGTTACGCATCTGTTACACATCCGCTATATCTGCTAGGCATCCGCTAGGCATCTGCTGCGCATCCACGCAACTCCATCCGCTCCAGCGGTAAATGGACACAGGGAGGAAGCGGAATGGACGCGGAACGGATGCAGAACGGATGCCTAGCGGATGCAGAATAGAAACAAAGCAGGTAAAACGGAAAAAACATTCGCAGAGGGGACGTATCTCGGATATTAAGGATGTCTAGAGGATGCCTAGAGGATGCAAAAGGACACATAGGGGAAAACCTATACTGCCTATAAAAAGGGGGAGCAACTCATATGGATCTCACTTTCATAACAGCAGCCCTGTGGTGCGGACCTCTGCAGACTTCATCTGCCTCTTCCTCTTCCACAGCATCCAGTCATTTCCACTGTGGATCGTAACAAAGTCCTTTCGGCAGCCACCATCGTTCTGCAACAGTGCGAAGCCATCCAGAGGCTCTGTGAACTCTACTACGGGAAGAAAAAGAGGCGGCCAAGAAGCATCTGGGTACAAAGATGGCTCTCCAGAAGAGCAGAGGACGGACTGTACAACAAGCTGATGATGGAGCTCAGGAACGAAGACACTCGTGCATTCCAGAACTTCATGAGGATGCCTACAGCCATGTTTGACGAAGTTGTGCAGTGGCTGACACCCAGGTTGACCAAGGCAAACACCAACTTCCGGCCCAGCCTGGACACTGGGTTCAAGGTGGCACTCACTCTGCGCCACCTGGCCTCAGGGACCACATACACGGTCATGCAGTACGGCTGGAGAGTGCCACACAACACCATCAGCATTGTGGGCAGAGAGGTGATGCAGGCCATCATCGAAAAATACAAGGAGGAGCTCCTCCAGTGCCCCTTCACTGAAGAAGGATGGAAGAAAGTTGCAGAGCAGTGGTATCATGGGTGGAACTTCCCCCACACCGTTGGAGCCATCGATGGCAAGCACATGGCCTGCAAAGCACCAGCCAACTCAGGGTCCTCTTATCACAATTACAAGGACTTCTTCAGGATCATCCTCTTCGCCATGGTCGATGCTGATGACAACTTCATGTACATCGATGCTTCAGGCAACGGCTCATCTTCAGATGCCCAGGTATAGAACACCAGTCACCTCAAGGAGGGGCTGGAACGCAACCTCATCGTGGGTTTCCCAGATCCAGACCCCCTGCCCAATGACACACAAGATGTGCCCTATTTCATCGTGGGGGATGACGCCTTCTCCCTCACAACCTACCTCATGAAACCCTACACCTCCAGATGCCTCACCCATGAAAAGAGGATCTTCAACTACAGGCTGTCCAGGGCAAGGAGGGTGGTGGAGAATGCCTTTGGCATCCTGGCCAACAGGTTCCAGGTACTTCTCACCACTATGCAGCATCGCCCAGAGAGTGTGAGGAGGATCATGGAAGCTTGCTGCATCCTACACAATCTCATGCACACCCGCTACCCGGTCTTGCAGAACAGGCTTGTGGACCTCCAGCAAGGCAATGGGGACATGGAGCCTGAGGAATGGAGGCAAGGGCAAAATCTGATAGACACTGAGGATGTGCAAGGGCCCAACAGAGCCTCACATGAAGCGAAGAAGCAGCGCAACCTCCTGAAACACTCGTGCAACTCTGCAGCTGGAGCAGTGGAGTGGCAAGACAGAATGATAGATGATTAATGGATGCTTCCTTCAGCCTGTCTCATCACACTGATGAGATTGTGCCATGTATGTTGGGTGACCCAACAATGAACAGGGCGTTTAATAAAGAGTTGTGTTTATGTTGACATGTGTGGATGATTGATTACATTGTTATTGATAATAAAGGGCCACAGGCATGGCACCTGGGAGGGTGGACCATCCAGTCCCACTATGCTTCCACTGGAGGTTTGTCTATCCCACAGCTATTACCCATCCCAAAGGTATCCCTGCCCATCCCACTGCTATCTCAACCCATCCCACTGCTATCTCAACCCATCCCACTGCTATCTCAACCCATCCCACTGCTATCTCAACCCATCCCACTTCTATCTTAACCCATCCCACAAGCATGCAAAGGCTTAAACCATTTCTAAAAGTTTCCAGCAAGACTTTATTAAAAAAAAGAAATGAAGCAAGTGTGTTAATCAAAAATAGACTTTATTAACAACAAGCTATAAAACAAAAATGAGTCTCTGGCACTCCTCTTGGTCGCTCAGTCTCAGAGGTGAAGGGTCCAGGTGCTGTGGAGGTGGCTGGTGCTGGAGTGCTTGTCATCAGCTCCTCCAGAAACAGAAGCAGCAGAAGCCCCATCCCCAGAAGAGTGACCCCGTGCTGCAGAAACCCCAGCAGAACCAGAGTGAGGGCCAGGGGGCAGGATGGTAGCCCTGTCCCTCTTGCAAGGGCTGGCAGCAGATGGCTGAGGCTTGCTGTGCTTCCGCATGGTTGTGAGGTTACTGGCTGGCAGGGAGGCTGGCAGGAACCAAGGCTGGCAGGAAAGCTGGCAGGAAGGCAGCCACCAAGGCTGGCAGGAAGGCTGGCAGGGAGGCAGGCAGCAAGGCTGGCAGGCAGGCAGGCACCAAGGCTGGCAGGAAGGCTGGCAGGCAGGCTGGCTGACTGGCAGGCAGGCAGGCAGGCAGGCAGGCAGCAAGGCTGGCAGCAAGGCTGGCAAGGAGGCAGGCACCAAGGCTGTCAGGAAGGCTGGCAGACAGGCAGGCACCAAGGCTGGCAGGCAGACATGAACCAAGGCTGGCAGGAAAGCAGGCAGCAAGGCTGGCAGGCAGACTGGCAGGCAGCAAGGCTGGCAGCAAGGCTGGCAGCAAGGCTGGCAGGCAGACATGCAGGCAGACATGCAGGCAGGACATGGAAGGCAGTCGATGTGTCTGGAAGCAGGTCTTTTCTCTGAATGGTGACCTGCTTCCGGGCTGCTTCCCTTTTATCCACGGCGCTTACGCAATGCATCCTCCCCACATGCTCAATTAACGCTAGGCATCCGTTAGGCTTCCGCTGTGCATCCGGTAGGCTTCCGCTCTGCATCCGCTTCATCCGCTTGGCGTCCACTGTGCATCTGCTGGATCCGTTCTGCGTCCGCTTTGCTGAGATCCCCTGGAAGCCTAGCGGATGTGCCATCCGCTCCCATCCGCTTCCATCTGCTGGACTTCTGTTCCGCATCCGCTTTCCATCTGCCCTGCGTCCTCCCCACGTCCGTTCCTTTCCGTGTTACCCGGTCCGGTTATGCAAATTTTCTCCCCTTCTGAGAGTGGATAACAACGGATGGAACATTTTTCTCGTCCGTTGTGTCCTTTTTACTAACATTTTGCATCCGTTGGGCAGTGTGACAGGGCCTTTACATTCACAGCTGGCCAGCTTCATGCTGGATAATCAGCCTCATCCATGAGTGAAAGAAGGTTCTCTTTTATGCACAAAATCAGATTCCATTAATCGCTCCCTGTGTTAGAAATAGAAACCACTTTTTAAGAAGAAACAAATCATAGCACAGCATAGCATAGCATAGCCTTGACAGAGAGACTGGATAAGAGAGAGACTGGCTCCAAGCAGTCTGTTATTAAAGTGGAGTCTCCCAAAAAAGTTAGAGAAGGGGTGTCAAATTTGCAACAACATGTTGTCATTGCATGACATATTACAACTTTCCCCCCTTCGTTAAAGCAGGGGTGGGCATGGCCAGCATGTGATGCATCCAGCCCCTGGGCCACATGTTTGACACCCCTGAGTTAGAGACACCCCTAAAAGAAGGAGAGGAACATTTCCTCCAGAAAATTATTACTTTTCTTGTCTTATCAGGAAGTGGTGTAAAATAACTCATCATTTTTCTGTGTTTTGCAAGTCTAAAGCCCCTGTCACACAGCACCAATGGATGGAAAGAGGATTTAAAATGGAGAGAAACACTTGCCATCTGTTGGTTAATGCAATGCATCCCTTCTGTACTCACTGCATCTGTTTTTCATCCTCTATATCCGTCCAGCATCCATCTATTGACATTTCATCTGCTCAAAAAGTTTTGAGCTGCACAAAACCTTTTGAGCGGAAAATGAATCCAACGCATCTATTCTGCATCCGCAACGCATACAGGGAAAATCCGTTCTACATCCATCATCATCCGTTAGGAATCTGCTATATCCGCTAGGCATCAGCTGTGCATCCGTGTAACTCGCATCCGCTCCAGCGGAAAACAGACACAGGGGGGAAGCGAAATGAACGTGGAACGGACACAAAGCATTAGTAGCACGGATGGAGAAAGGATGAAAGTGGATGCAGCTCGCATACAAAGCATTAAACTGGAAAAAACATTCGCAGAGGGGACATATCTCGGATATTTAGGATGTCTAGAGGATGCCTAGAGGATACAAAAGGACACCGAGCAGAAAACCTATATTTCCTATAAAAAGGGGGAGGAACTCACCTGGATCTCACTTTCAGACCAGCAGCCCTGCGGTGCAGACCTCTTTAGCCTTCATCTGGCTCTTGCTCTTCTACAGCATCCAGTCATCTCCACCATGGATCATCACACACTCCTTTTGGTAGCCACCATCATTCTACAACAGTGCAAAGCCATCTACAGGTTCTTTCACCTGTTCTACGCGAAAAAAAGGAGGCAGCCAAGAAATGTCTGGGTCAGAAGATGGATCACAAGAAGAGCCGAGTATGGACTGTATAACAAGCTGATGGTGGAGCTGAGGAACGAAGACCCTCGTGCATTCCAGAACTTCATGAGGATGCCGCCAGCCATGTTTGATGAAGTTGTGGAGCAGCTGAGACCCAGGTTGACCAAGCAGAGCACCAACTTCCGTCCCATCCTGGACCTTGGGCTGAAGGTGGCACTGACCCTGTGCCACCTGGCCTCCGGGACCACGTACAGGAGCATGCAGTATGGCTGGAGGGTGCCACACAAAACCATCAGCATTGTGGTCAGAGAAGTGGTGCAGGCCATCATCGAAAAATACCTGGAGGAGCTCCTCCAGTGCCCCTCCACTGAAGAAGGCTGGAAGAAAGTTGCAGAGCAGTGGTATCAGAAGTGGAACTTCCCCCACACCGTTGGAGACATAGATGGGAAGCAGGTGGCCTGCAAAGCTCCAGCCAAGTCAGGGTCCACTTATTTCAACTACAAGGGCTTCTTCAGCATCATCCTCTTCGCCATGGTCGATGCTGACTACAAGTTCATGTACATCGATGCTTCAGGCAACGGCTCATCTTCAGATGCCCAGGTATACAATGCCAGTCACCTCAAGGAAGGGCTGGAACGCAACCTCATCATGGGCTTCCCAGATCCAGACCACCTGCCCAACGACACACAAGATGTGCCCTACTTCATCGTGGGTGATGACGGCTTCTCCCTCAGAACCTACCTCATGAAGCCCTACAGTTCCAGATGCCTCACCCGTGAAGAGAGGATCTTCAACTACAGGCTGTCCAGGGCAAAGAGGGTGGTGGAGAACACCTTTGGCATCCTGGCCAACAGGTTCCAGGTACTTCTCACCATCATGCAGCATTGCCCAGAGACCGTGAGGAGGATCGTGGAAGCTTGCTGCATCCTGCACAATCTCATGTGCACTCGCAACCCAGTGTTGCAGAACAGGCTCATGGACCTCCAACAAGGCAATGGGGACATGGAGGCTGGTGAATGGAGGCAAGGGCAAAACCTGATAGACACTGTGGATGTGCAAGCGCAACCTCCTGAAACACTGGTGCAACTTCCAAGCTGGAGCAGAGGAGTGGCAAGACAGGTTGATAAATGCTTAATGGATGCTTCCTTCAGCCTGTCTCATCACACTGATGAGATTGTGCAATGTATGTTGAGTGGCCCTACAATGAACAGGGCATTTAATAAAGAGTTGTGTTTATGTTGAAATGTGTGGATGATTGATTACATTGTTATTGATAATAAAGGGCCATAGGTGTAGCACCTGGGAGGGTGGACCATAAAGTCCCACTATACTTGCACTGGAGGCTTATCTATCCCACAGCTATTACCCATCCCAAAGGTATTCCTGCCCATCCCACAGGTATCCCTACCCATCCCACTGCTATCTTAACCCATCCCACAAGCATGCAAAGGCTTAAACCATTTCTAAAAGTTTCCACTAAGACTTTATTTACTAAAATAAATGAAGCAAGTGTGTGAAGCAAAGATAATCTTTATTAATAACAAGCTGTAAAAGCAAAATTACCCAAGTGTCCCAAGCAAAGATATAGTCAACAGATAGCCACCCAGTCTCTGGCACTCTTCTTAGTCACTCTGAGGCATGCCCAGTCTCAGGGGTGAAGGGTTCATGTGCTGTGGTGGTGGCTGCTGCTGGAGTGCTGGTCTGAGGCATCATTGGGGTGCCTGGCCCTGAGAGGACAACAGGGGATGGTGTGTGGATGAAGCTCTCAGAGAGCTGGTTCAGTCCTGTGATGTTGAGAGCCCCTTCCTCCAGGACATGGGGTGTCAGCCCCAATACCGATGACAGATGTTCTGAGGCCGGGATTGGCTGTGGGGTGGAGGAAGGAGCAGTGTAGTGGGGCTGTCTGGTCTGCTGCTGAGCGAGGTGAGGTGTGGGTGGCATCGGTGGCATTCGTGGCATTGGTGGCAATGGTGGTGTTCGATGTACCTGTGTCTGGACTGGGAAGGGCTGCCTGTGCTGCTGGACCTCCTGGTAGCCATAGCCTTGGTAGGTGAGGGGCTGTGGAAAGCCTTGGAAGGGCAGTGACATCACCTGGGTGGAGGAGCAGACCTGGACTGGGTGGGAGTAGGTTCAGCTGGGTCTGGATGGTTGTGTAGAAGACCGGTGATCCTGCCCTTTATCACCTGGTACTGTGATTCCTACATGTTCATGAGGGTCTGGTTGATATAGGTGAGGAAGGGCTTGCGGTTGGAGGATGGGATGTCAGTGTGTACCAGCTGAGAGAGGAGATCTACGCTGCTTTTGATGGTGTCCCTGATTTCCAGCAGGACACCAGCAGGCTCTGCCCCTCCGGTCTGCCTCTCTGCCTGCTTTCTGTGGAGGTGGAGCTGGGGGTGGATGTGGGTTGTTCTCTGGTGGAAGTGCCCTCTCCTTGCTCCCACTGCGTCAGGGGGTCCTCCACACGCTCCACCACGGGGAGTGCAGCTGTCGGGGGGGTCTCCATCATGGCATGCTCCACAGATACCTGCCTGGAGACAGGAGCTGACTCTTGGCCAGAAGAGGACTGGCTCTCTGCGGGCTGCCTGAGAAAGAGGGTAGACAGAGGGGCTGCTCCTCGGTGGTGGACCTCACCCTCCAAGAAGCTGCACTTGGCCATCATGTAGGTTTCTTGGTCCGTCAGTTTGACCATGGCCTGGCCAGATTTCTTGAGGTGCAGCTTCCCGTACCAGGTGTGCATATGCTTCCACCAGCCAAGGAGCACCTCTGAAGTGTAGCCCAGGCTCTCTGCCTTCTCTCTCCAAGCAGCCTGCTTCCTTTTGGTGTCTCGACAGAGCCTGTGTCCCTTCCGCCAAAGTTACTCATTCTCCCTCAGCCATTCCAGCACCTCATCCTCATGTTCCTCTTCAATGGAGTATTGCCTCCTCTCCCGTTCATGCGTATGCATCTTCCTCTCTCTGGCAGTGCCATCTGGGCCCTCATCAGAGGGGCTTCGAGGTTGTAGGGGTTGCTCCTCCACACCACCACCACCAGCAGCAAGAACAACAACAGTAGCAGCAAAAGCAGGACCAGCAGCACCAACAGCACCAGCAGGAGCAGCAGCACCAGCAGCACCAGCAGCACCAGCAGCGCCAGCAGGACCAGGATCAGCAGCAACAGAGTAAGCACCAGGAGCACCAGTAGCACGAGCAGGACCAGGATCAGCAGCAACAGAGTAAGCACCAGCAGAAGCACCAGCACCAGGAGCAGCACCAGCAGAGTAAGCACCAGCAGAAGCACCAGCGCCAGCAGAGTAAGCACCAGCAGAAGCACCAGCACCAGGAGCAGTACCAGCAGAAGCTCCAGCACCAGAAGAGTCAGCCCCAGCAGCAGAAGCCCCAGCAGAAGAAGAGTCAGGGCCAGGGGGTGGGATTGTGGCCCTGTCCCTCTTGCCAGGGCTGGCAGCAGATGGCAGAGGCTTTCTCTTCTTCCCCATGGTTGTTGGCTGGCTGGCTGGCTGGCTGGAGCTGTGTCTGGCAGCAGGTCTTTCCTCTGAATGGTGACCTGCTTGCGAGCTGCTTCCCTTTATATCCATGGGGCTGATGCAATGCATCCTCCCCGCATGTGTAGTGAACACTCTGCATCCGCTAGGCATCCGCTTGACATCCGCTAGGCATCCGCTAGGCTTCCATTCTGCATCCGCTCCTTCCACTGTGCGTCCACTTCGCTGTGCTCCCACGGAAGCCCTGTGGATGTGCCATCCGCTCCCATCCACTTCCATCCTCTAGGCTTCTGTGGAGCATCCGCTTTCCATCCTGGCTACGTCCTCCCCCTGTCCGTTCCTTTCCGTTGTTGTCCATTCTGGTTATGCAAATTCGGGGCACTTTTGAGAGCGGATAACAATGGATGGAACATTTTCTCGTCCGCTGTGTCCTTTTTACAAATGTTTTGCATCCATCGGCCAATGTGACAGGCCCTTAAGATTGAAATTTCTTTATATAAATTATAGAATGGAGTTCTTAAATCTTAACTTGAATCTCTATTTCAGGTTGTGTTCATTATTTTTTTAGATGTTAAGCAGGGATGGGCTTCAAAAAATTTAGCAACCAGTTCTCTGACTGATTGCTGGGTGGGCGTGGCCACAGTGGGTGTGACCTAGTCAGCTTCCTGCACCATGGTAGGGGGGCATTTTTACCCCAGGGGGCTTCTGGAGGCCAGAAATGGGCCTGCTTCTGGCCTTCCAGAGCCTCTGGGAGACCTATTTTCACCCTCCCCAGTTCTGGAGGCTTTCCTCAAGCCTCCAGGTGGCCTCTTTCCTCCCTTCCCAGGCTCTGGAGGCTGGAAACGGGTTCATTTCTGGTCTTCTGGAACATCCAGGAGGCCTGTTTTTTGTCCTCCCCAAACCCTCACACAGGCCCTGCACTTACCTGGGATCCAAAATGGGCTCCTGGGAGGAGAGGGGAGGACGGGACCAGCTAATTGTTGCATGTAAAATTAACATTCGGTTTGCCCAAACTGGTGCAATCCAGTAGTAGCCCAACCCTGATGTTAAATTACTATTACAATTTATCATAATACAATGGAACTCTTGTTTATAGAGATATTAGACCTCTCTCTCTTTGTATTTGAGCAGTACTATCTTGGTTAGGCCAGAGAGTTATGTTAATTTTTGTCCTTTCAATATTTAAACTAAAATAAACAACAATCCTGGGTTACTGTATATAATTTATTATTATTATTTTGAATAAAGTTTTCTTTTGAAATTACTGAATAAAGGGAGGCAGAATTAATAACTAGACACAGCTTTGATTGACCAAAGGATAGTGAAAAATCAGTATTATAGGTCAATTGGTAATGACCATAACATATGGAAGATGATGATTTGAAATGCAAGTGGATGAATTAGCAAAAGTAATGAAAAAAATATGGCACAACAGATATTAAACAAGGATGAAGTGGAAGGATATAATAAATTTGCATTAAAACAAATTGGCCTTATGTACTGAAATTGGCAAATAACTGAACAGAAGGATGATGTGGGTTCATTGTGAATGAAAGAGGTAAAATGTATGTCAAATCGTATGAATCAGTATCATCTAGATTATTGTGCATGTGAAATTAGGAATATATGGTGATAACAAAAGAACCAGGAATGTAAAGAGTGTTTTTTTTTTCCAAAAAATGTATGACATTTGAAATAAATGGGATCTGGGGAAGAAGCTCATGATATTAGGTGACATCAAAGGACCCATGGGAACAAGACAAGAGAATATGACAAAAAACCTTTGGAGATCTAAGAATTAATTTGGTGAATATTGACTTAGAAATAACATGTATTTGTTTCAAATACATGGTTTAATCATAAGTCTATTTATCAAGTACACATAAGAAAGAAAGAAAAATTAAGTGATTTAAATTACTTAAATTGCTTATGATAAGCAATGATAACCATTGCTTATGATAAGCAATTTAGACATTTAGTGATAAAAGATCCTCTACATGGGACAGACATTAACTGGATAATATAAAGTATGAATCCTGGGGGAAAATGGACATGGAAAAAAGAAGTAAGTGAATGAAACTGGAGTGAAAGTACAACGATTTCATAGACAATCCCCATAGACATTTAAAAAATGAAAAGGATTTTATGAAGCTTTGAAGTGTTGTGTGGATGTGAAAGGATGATTTGCAAAAGCAGAAAGCTATTAAAAGGTATAGTAAATTGTGTTGGCATACAGTAAATCAGAATTAGATACATTTTATTTCCTTTTGGCTTATCTCATCCCTTTAATTTTCTCATTCTTTACAAAATATTGTTTATCCCAAAAGAGAATAGCAGGAATCACATTAAACTTCATTTCCAGTTTGTGGATCCAAATCCTGTGTTTTTTTGGCTGGATTGTTAGTGATCTTGAACTTAACTTGTTTCTGTTAAATGAATCCATTCATAATAGAATCGCTATCATCCATAATCTGCTTGTGGATAAGCAAGTAAAACTGGCATGTACTATCAACAACTGTCTGAAAAAAAAAATGGTAACATTGCCTTTTCAGAAATCTGCCTGATTGGGTTTTGGCACCTGTAACAACCAAAAAGCCAAGACTAGAGGGGAAGATGATGTTCATCTAACATGACAGATTGTTTGTGAGAAGCACCATTCTTGCAGTGGCAAGATATAAATGCCTGTGTGTTAAATTCAGCTTTAGGGACAAGATGGGTATCCATCTGATATACTGGTCATACCTCTACCCAGCTGGATCCCTTGTTGGGTTCCTTTATTTGATCACCTAGGTTGAAAACCTCACACCTTTTGGTATTTGGTGGCTTCAATTTTCATGCCTTTAGGATTGAAACTGGAAAACCAGAATTCAACGCAACATTGGCTTGTCACAAGAAATCTCTGATCCAACATTTTCAGGTGGTCATATATTAATGTTACCTTTTGGTAAGGTGGATGGCTAATAAATTTTACAAAGAAAAGAATGGAAGGGAGGGAGGGAGGGAGGGAGGGAGGGAGGGAGGGAGGGAGGAAGGAAGGAAGGAAGGAAGGAAGGAAACACTCTTGTCAGCCTCAGAGTATTTGTGTGATCATTTGAAAATAAAGGGCATTACATCTAATCTGTTGCCATACCCACTTCCCAGTCCAAGTAAGCTTAACTGCCCCTTGAAACCTCTGCAAGGTTAGACCATTTAGGATAGTCCATTAGGTATCTTATTAACTGGAGGATTTCCAGAAGGCACTTGGGCATTTTCTCAGTGACTTGACAGGCCATTTTAGATTCTGGCAACAGGAAGTGACCTGAGTCCTTGACTATGTTGCCCCTGAGCAACAATTCAGCATTTATCCCACAATGTGTATTGATTTACTGAACAACTGTAGAAAATGAAGTAGCAGTAACAATGCCTAGAATAGCAATGGAGAAATCTAGAGCTGAACTTGACTTTAAATATTTTTACTTACTAAATTTATTTTTAATAAATGTTTTATTAATACTATTTAGGGCCTTTAAAAGTTCAGAATAATCATAGGAACAGTTCTCAGTACGTTCTTGCCTAATTGTTGGTGGGTTGTTTTTTTGTTTTTTTTTGGCAGTATGGTCTTTTTTGTTCTTGCTGTTCATAATGCTTCTATTTTTTCTCACTTTTTTCATGAGCCACCTGTTATCCTTTGGGATGGGGTGGATTATAAATACTGTGAAATAAATATTAAGATTTGTTTATTAATCACATTTATATGACATCTTATTTCACAAATACAACTCTGGGTTACCATATATTATAATATGTATTTATATAATATAATATTTGATGTGATTGCCTATTTTTTTTGCTTAGAATGAAATATTAATTTAACAGACAATTGGAGGAAAAGAGCATCTGAAAATTAAAATGGAATTTACATCAATTTAAATTGGCATCAATTTATGTCCTCTGCACAGATACATAATTATGTAAATGGCACCATTTTGATTAAAACATTAATTTGCTAAGTCAGAGGGTAGACAGCAGATGAAAATATCTACTATAAATTATCCAAAGTCTGCTAAAAGTAAGTTTTGTTAAACTAAGGATTTACTGTACTATTGTTAAGTACTATACGTGTACCAAATGAGATGTTCAAGTAAACAAGAATCATGTCAAAGTTTTTAAAAAATGACCTTTAATGAAAAATTTAGGGTAAAATCCTGAACTTTGGAAACTGTGATCATTTTCCTCTCCTATTAATGAGTTCATTATGGCAGAATTTCTTTGAATATTCTGAATTTTTTTCTTCCTGGGATTTTGGTAGCCTCTTCTCCCATCTGTTGGTGCTTTATGTTACTTTCTCAACTTCCTCCCAATATCTTAGAAGTATAGGTTTTCCATTAATTTATATTTATTTCATCAAGCTTTACTGGATTTTTCTTATTTTAAAGCATTGAAATTCATTTTGCAATCCCCTGGATTGCAGGTGGGCTAAATATTTGAAATAAGCATGTGTAGTAGTACAGAAAATAAAAAGAGACATTCTTTACAAAGGTTAGCTGTGAGAAAGATTTTTTAGAGAGGCAGAACATAATCATGACTTTTTATACATTCATAGAATGATTGTACATGGAGAATTGTATGGTTCTGACTATTTCATCTTAGAGTTAATGACATAGATTCATTTAAGTGTTACTTAAAATAGCACATTTAAGGTTAGTCCAGTCCAAAGGATAGAATGTTCAGGCTAATGTTCTAGTTTTTCAGATTAAAGCAATGCCATTGGACATGGACTTCATTTTGCTGGGAAAAACAGCATTTATTCTACAAAGGTTTAGGATTTGTTTTGTGTCTTAATCACAGTCTATCTTCATGTTGCATTATGTACTAGACTGATTGGTATCAAGGCCTTTCCATTTTTTTTAACCAATTTAGTCTCGTCCATTTTATCTGAATTTCTTAATGAAAGAAAGAACCTCTAGAGAAAAACACATCATAAATGCATCAGCAAAAGCTTTAGAAAAACATATTAAAGCACTTCCATTAACATTTAAGTGCTTTCTTAGCTATGTGTATATGCACATGATTTTTTTTAACCCCCTGTAATTCTCCCTAAAGTTAAATTATACCAAAGGAGTGATCTGAAGCAATTTGGAAAGAATGTAAAATTCTTAGGAAATAAATACTGGTAGTAGGCAAAATTCGACTTGATATAAACTTTGCTCAGAATGCTAATTTTATCATTTATTCCTACTTTCATTTGTTCATTCATTTCATAACCTAAATCTTATTCACAGGAGAGCCACTTTGCTGCAGTGGTTAAGGCACCAAGCTAGAAACAGGGAGACCATGAGTTCTAATGTTGCTTTAGACACAAAGTTAACTGGCTGATCTTGAGCCAATCACTCTCCCTCAGCCCTAAGAAGAATGCGACCACAAAGCACTTAAGAACATGTAAGTATGATTAAATCTCTTTCTCTCTCCTTTATCACCAGAGAACCACCAGAAAAAAACGCTTTGAGGTTCTTATCAATGTTGAAGATACTCAGCATTTGTTTTCTATAAGTCGTCTCTGGTAGATTAAAGTTAACGGTAAGAAATTAAAGTTAAGGTTAAATCTGTATAACATTTTGTGTTCCATGATACACTGTTATCATACAATGTTTGAATGATTATCTGGATAGGTGCACTTTTTTGTCAGTTTTGAAAAACAAATAAATAACAAATATTTATCTGTTTAAATAACAAGTACATCACAAATATTCATCCCTTTCTTGAAAGAAGTTGTTCATAGACAGTGTACAAAATTCAGAGATAACCTTGAAGAAGAAATGGGAGATGAGTTATATAAACTCCAGTTCATCCCCAAGAAAAAGAAGAGAGTGAGATAGAAATTCAAGATTACCCCACCTTGGTTCTCTTTGGCATAACAGAAGGCAGAGAGAAACATGTGCTCCACCTCACATCCTAGACCAGGGATGTCAAACTTGCTTCCATCGCAGGCTGTATTGTGATGTATCATGAAGTTTTTTGCCTTTGCAGAGCTGGGGTGGGCATGGCCTGCACAGGCTGTATCCAGCCTGTGGGTCACAGTTTGACAAGCCTGTCCTAGACCCACCTCTGAGCAAGCATCTATTAATTAGCCTGCCAAACTCACCTCCAAATTATGTGTTTTGGGTCAAGTCTTATTGTCCCAAATTTTAAAAGACACTACTACTGCTCTGTCCTTCAGTTCAAAAAGGCAGAGGCTAGTTTATATTGAAACAAGGAAACAAAGAAACCTCAACCAAGTGTCTCCATTTCCCAGAATTGAGAAGGAAAGTTATCCAGCAATGAAGTACCTAAAATTAAAATGAATTGTTGTTTTCATTAGGATAGAAAACCATGAAAGCCCAGAGCACATACTATTTATTATTGCAATCTTCAAAAGAATTCTGCAGATTCTATTATTATACACTGTTACAAAAAAAACAGCATTCCAATAGTACCAATGGTATTTGGTATTTGTTTCCTGACTTTCCCTACCTTTATGAAATGATAGAGTAGTAGTAGAGGATAACTCAGGGTTGAATTGCGGGCTCCTTGGTGCTTTCTGAGCTTGTTTATATCCTGGCAGATGTTTGATTGCCCAACCAGGTAATACCTTCAGTGAAGATGAAGATCAGACATTATTGTAATGCCCTTTGTGTTATTGAGATACGGCAGCTCTTGAGGAATGTAATGACTGTTGAGGGGAGCTCCTGAACATGCAAATATTATGTGTATTGGCCGTGAGTTAAATTCAAGGTTTTTATTTTGATGCATGAAATCCTGCTAGGATATGAATGTCAATAGTCCAATTAACAAACCCAACAAAAGTAGACATTTTCAGGAATTTCAAAATCCCAAAAGTAAAGCTTTATTGAGCATGTCATTTTAGCACTGAAGAATGCAAAACCAGTTCTTAGTTTTCCCACACAATCCCACATAGTTAAAGAATTGATATTTTCCCTCCCATGAAAACAGGTCACACTGCCAAACTATGAATCATCCCTTTATTTTGAGAAATGTCCATGGTTTGGCCAACATCAATGTCCTTGGCTCTTACAGCTCCTCCAATTGAAGTCTGGAGCCTCCTCATTCCATCTCACCCTCCCGTCCTCCCTGTTCTTTGGCCAGTTCAAAAGCAGTAATATTCGCAAGAAGCATAAACATTTTCAATCTTGACAATGTGAAGATGACTTCATTTTTACAGTTATAGTCAATTGGCAAAATTACCAGGGAGAACCTTTTACATAAAGTTTGAAATTTACAATAATGTTGTTGTTAATAACAAAGTCATGTCTGACCCATCATGACCTTATGGACAACATTCCTCCAGGCCTTCCTGTCCTCTACCATTCCCCAGTCCATTGAAGCTCATGCTGACTGCTTCAGTGTCTCCATCGAGCCATTTAATTCTCTGCCATCATCTTCTTCTTTTGCCCTCAATCGTTCCCAGCATTAGGCTCTTCTCAAGTGAGTCCTTCCTTCTCATTAGGTGACCAGAATATTTGCTTTTCATCTTCAGTATCTAGCCTTCTAAAGAGCAATCAAGGTTGATCTCCTCTAGGGCTGACCAGTTTGATCGCCTTGCAGGCCAAGGGACTTGCAGGAGTCTTCTCCAGCACCATAGCTCAAAGGCCTCAATTCTTTGGTGCTCAGCCTTCCTTATGGTCCAAGTTTCACGGCCATACATTGCAACTGGGAAAACCATAGCCTTGACTATATGCACTTTTGTTGGCAGGGTGATATCTCTGCTTTTCAGTATGCTATCTAGATTTGCCATAGTTTTCCTCCCCAGGAATAAGCGTCTTTTAATTTATTGGCTGCAGTCCCCATCTGTGGTGATCTTGGAGTCCGGGAAAATAAAATCTGTCACTACCTCCATTTCTTTCCTATTTGCCAGGAATTGAGAGGGCCAGATGCCGTGATCTTGGTTTTCTTAATGTTGAATTTCAAACCAACTTTTGCACTCTCCTCCTTCACATTCATCAAAAGGCTCTTTAGTTCATCTTCACTGTCTATTATTCTATTACAAATGGCATATAAATGGCATGTAAATTGCATATAAATAATAAAAAATGCATCCTCAAAGTGCATTTGGCTAGGGTATAAATGCACATACAGATTTCACACAGCATGAAAAATCAAACCAAACCATCCCAACATAGCATTGGTTATAACCTCAATAACATCACTAGCAGATGGGTCATTTATATCAGACACAATATCCTTACTTCTCAAACAATAGAAATAGCCAGCTAGGATTTTGAGTTAAACAAGATCCTGTATCATTGAATTATGAGGAGAATAGCAGCCCAACTAGTTGTATTATGATTCTCCCATGCTGTACTTTTTATTTTTGTATTAAACAATCAGCCTTGTGTATTGCAAACGAAAGAAAGTAAACATTAGCAGCCATTTTACTATCCTCTGAAATCCAAACTCCTTTGTCTTCTGTTGCAGTGCCTTGAGTGCTTGAATCAGAGGAAGCTTATTCTCTAGCCTAATCTATCCAGTTGATTTACAAATTGTGGCTGTTGTCTGTGTGGTGCTAATAAGGCATCTCACTGTGCTTGTCCTTGTGCAGAGATGAAGCCCACAAGCTGAGCTGCATGATTAGGAGGTGATATAAAGTGTGGGGAGGGGGTGGGTGAGGAGAGGAGAGGAGAGGAAAGGAAAAGGAAAAAAAGAGAGAAAGAAGTATCAGTCTTCTCAATTAGCAGTAGACTTTATTGTTCAGTTTGGACAGGCGAGTTATTTCTGATTGGAACACCTTCTTGAAAGGAGTTTGCGATTCCTTAATGCTCAGATTAATCCTGATTTTATTACTGACTCTTAGATATCACTTTGGCACAATCTACTTGCAGTTATTTTGAATTCTCCTTATTTCCTCAGTAGCCTCCTATGCCAAGGAGCAAATATCACACATGGACTCATATACCCTGATGCCATAGAAACAGGTAAAGAAAAGGTGATTCATGAAAAAAGAAATAGCACACTGAGAGAGTCTTTAACCCTTATCAATCTGCTATTATTTTTCTGTTCAAATCTGTTTCACATGCTACAGCTTTTCTCCTTGTTGAACCTAAAACGTACTTAGCAGGGTGTGATATTTTTATGAGCTGGGAGACAAGAAAAAAGCAAGGAGTTTAGCTATGTTAGGATGGTTAATTTCTTATTGCAACTACAGATGTTCAAGACAGAAAATATCTATTCATCGGCCATACTATCTAGAGCATTTTGACAAGCAAATGTGTTTCATGTTGTGAATGGCTGTATAAAAAATTTAGGCTAACTTTTGAATGGGTTCATTCAATTGCTAACCTTGAAGAAAACATTTCCTCGGCCTGTAGTGTCTGTCGTTCAGATTCAAACGTATCTGCTTATGCATATTAGGAGGTGTTGATGGGAAAATGTCTGTTTGAATATAAATTATATAGTTTATTTTCAAAACTCTATTTTTTCTATTATTTCATTTCTAGGTATCTGTTTCATGACAGGAAACAAGAAAATCAAAGATATGAGAAAGCTTGCTGATGGATACTAAGAGTTGTGTTTCGTTAGAATCATGGTGAAATGAGCATCACAATGTTGTAATGCAAGTTCAGTCCTTTTCACACACGCCTCTAGCATTTTGACACCTGCAAAAGGGGGTCTGGTTGTACCAAAGAAGCACATTTATTTTATAATTGATCCCTTTACCAGTACCACTACTCCCTATGGTGTTGTGTCTGGACACAATACTGCTTCTCATCTCCTGTTATACAGTCTTCAGATATGACCAGAGAGTCACTGACTGATAGCATGTAGTCTTACAGACCAAATGATCAAAACATAACTAAGTAGGTCTAGATATCTGACAGTTTCTGGTTTCATGTAATCATGACTTCATCTTAATGCAAGAGTATTATGTGACTAATTAAACTTTAGTAGAATATATATTTGAGGAATTATTTTATGCAAGAAAAACAGGAGGATGAAGAAAAAGAAAATAGCACCCTTCCTTTACTTACAATTTGGTTTTGTTCTTACAAGTTGCTATGGGATTTGATAGGAACAATAGTTAGAATTTATTTCACTTTTGAATGCTCAAATTGATTCACATATCACATGTCAGCAACATATGTCTCCCCACATTCATGTTTTCTACAGACTTATCCAGAGATATCTAGCTTGTATAGTGGTTAAGGCAATGGGCTAGAAACAGGAAGACTGGGTTTTAGTCTTTCCTTAGGCCCAAAGCCAGTCACACTTCCTCAGCCCTAAAAAGGAGGCAATGGCAATCAATTTTAAAATCTTGCCGAGAAAGCTGCTTGTCAAGACAGTCTTCAGAAGCCATGAATTCAAGCCTCCACAAAACATACCCCAAACCTTCCTCATAGAGTTTAGACTCTTCGTCATCTTGCTAGCCATCTTCTGAATGTTTTTTAATTTGTCCCAGTTCCTTTTGAACAGTGGATTACTTTAAATCTATTTCAGGCCATTGATTTGGACTGTATGTTCCTGCTATGCACCTCAAGGTAGCTTGTATTTGTCACCCTCCCCAACCTTTTGTCATCTGAAGGTTGATCACTGCCTCCTTAACACCCTTCTTCATTTTCTGGCAATTGCATTCTTCTCTGGTTATGTTCTCCCATTTGCTATACATGTCTCTTTTCCTCTCCAGTCTTTTAGACAGCTCTGTGTGTATCCATACCTTTGTCCTATCCTTTCTTCTTATAAAGTGTCCATCATCTTCACTTTTTCAACCAGTTCTTAGTGGGTGAAGATTAGATGCAGAATAGTTTTAAACTTTCTGAGAAATGAAGTTGTCAGCAAACTGGACTAGAGTATGTTGGAACTCTGACATTGACACATCAGAGGTCAAAATTACTGAAATCTCCCATTATCATTATTTTGCAACTCTCTGAACATCCAGTCACCTGACTCAGAAAGGCCTCAGGCATAGTTTCTGTATATTTCTGATACTCTCCTTTTATATTAACCTGAACATGTTCAACAGGATTTCCATGCTCCAATTTCTGAACTTTTAGATAAGTGTGTTTGTGTGTTTGTTTGTTTGTGTGTGTGTGTACTGTGCAACCTTCCCTCAGACTTTAAACATTCACTCACTCACCCTATGTCATACCAATGAGAAATCTTTTTTAGTTGAGATCTCTTATGAATAAATTCTTTGATATTCATACTCAGCTATAAAAATATTAACATGAAATTTTGGACTTCCAGTTTGAGCTTTTTCAGTGACAGACCGAAACCTCATCTCTGTGAGGCTTCGATCCATGCTCACCACTGGAACGCCCCGAGCTGGCTGGTTTCGGGGCTAAGCCACCCCATAGAGGTGGTGAAGAGGAGGGAGACTGCCTGCAGGGTTGAGGAGAGCCGCACTTCTCCTCCCCAGCTGGCCATTACTTTCTTTCCCGAAGGTGGTTGCAGGGGTAGTCAGAAATGGACATCACAAAGAAGAACTTGACCAGAAAAGAACGTGCAGGAGGAAGATAAGAAGAGAAAGTTTTGGTTGACAGGGTCAAACAGCAAAAACAATAAATAAGGTACCCTGGAATTGAAACTATCAAAAAACAATAACATTGCTCCCAAAGAAGATTTTTAAGCTGCGAAGGAGAGAGAAAAGGGAAAGGATTTGGGTTTTTTTTCTCCTTTTCTTATACTGACAGCTAAGTGACTTAAGCAAGAAATTGGAAAAAAAATTCACTTTGACATCAATAGGCATTTAATGCTGAAAATAAAAAGTCAAAGGGATAATAAAGATTTCTGGATAATTAAAAGCTTTTGAAAACAGGAAAGGAAAGAAAAAGAATAAAAGGGCAGGATCTGGAAGGGAGGAGACTACCTGGAATTAAAAAAGAATTTACAGTAAAATCTCAACAAGACTTCCAAAAGATACATTCTAACTGAAATATTGCAATAAAAACCCCAGGAAGAGAAAGTCGAAAAAGAAATAAGAAGACATAGCTCAGGACTATTTCGATTATTTGATGATTTCTGGATTCTTGGTTATTGTTTTGAATGACTAAAATCAATCGGGTGGTTATTTAAAAGTGTTTAAAATGGCTCCACTTTTAGAAGAACTAAAGATGGAACTTAAAAAGTACAAAGAAGATGCACGAGAAAGGAGAGGTTCTTTTGGCTTCGTATTTCAGTTTTTAGAAATGGAGATTTGGAATTATGAGAAACAATAAGAAATGCTTATAGAACAAGAAGATTGCAACAAAGAAGAAGCCATCTTTAATAAACAAGTAATCTTAGATGGAGGAAAAAAGGAAAGGGGGAAAAGATAATAGAAAGTTTAAGATTGGGAAAAATAACTCCCCTCCCCAAAAAATAGAGTGAAAAATAAATATAAAATCAGAAAGCAACAGAAGAGGGAAACACAGAAGAGAGAATTAGAACTAGAGAGACAAGGGGATAAAAAGGGGAAGGAGAAGATGAGAGGGAAGAAAGAAAGGAAAAGAAGTTATAAAGGACAGAAGCAAAATATAGAGAAATAGGGCCTATTTAGAGATAAGGGGTGAAAATTTCATGGAAAAGGGGATTCTGCAAAGATACATAAGATAGTATGGTTATATTAGAAACAGAAATAATTTTAGAAAATATGAAACAATGTATGATTAAAATATCTGATAAAATAGCTATCGTAATTCAGTGGAATGCTTTTCAATAAATAAATGCAGCAAAAGGTATGTTTAATGATTTATAAAACATATCTGAAGAGAAATAAGGGAAAAATTAATTATGGAGATTATATGTGTTTTTAAGGAAGTATGATATTTAATTGAAAAGAAGTGTAAAAGATGTTAAGATTTTAATGATTATTAATGATAGAACTGAACTGGAATGGAATGAGGGTTTATAATTATATATATTTACATATTTTTTTAAGAATATAGTGTGTATTATAAAAATGTACCAAGCAGAATTTGATTGGAAGATATGTGTTATGTATTATATTGAAGGTCATAACCTTAAGGTGTATATTGAAGTTTAAATAAGACTTGAATGGATGTAATTAAAAGATATAAAGGTGTCATACTCCAATTTATAACTACAGGAGAAAATTTGTTTAATGAGAAAAGATAATATGAAATTGAAACAGAACAGACAAAAGTATAAATATAATGATTTGAATTGAGATGAGATAATCAAATTAAAATCAAGAAAGTCAAAAGAGGGGAAAAACTATATAGAAAATGTAAAATAGGACAAGATATGGAATATAATACAAAAAGAAGCATGAAAATGAGTTTTGTGTCTGTATAAAGAAGTTCAACCTGGGACCATGCTATTTTCAAAAAAGATGTTTTACTTGTATTTTGTATGTGTGAAAACCCAAATAAAACTTTATTAAAAAAAAGAAAATATTAACATGAAATTTAGATATTTATGCCAGAACATGAAAATGTTCTGGCATAAATATCTAAATTTCAACTGTATTAGATTAATCTATATTTTGTCTCTGGAAAAGAGTTAAAGCCCATGTCACACTGAACCAACGGATGCAAAGAGGATGTAAAATGGACAAAAAAGCTTGTCATCCGTTGGTTAATGCGATGTATCTGTTCTGTACTCACTGCCTCTGTTTTGCTTCCTCTCTATCCGTCCAGCACCCGTTTATGGACGTTTCATCAACTCCAAAAGTTTTGGGCTGCCTAAAACTTTTGCGCGGAAAATGTATCCAGTTCATCCGTTCTGCATGCACTACACATCCGCTACGCATCTGTTACGCATCCGCTATATCCATTTGGCGTCCGCTGTGCATCCGCGCAACTCGTATCTGCCCGGATGCAGGGAGGAAGCGGAACGGATGCGGAACAGATGCAGAACGGATGCAGAATGGATGCAGCACGGAAACAAAGCGTTTAAAGCGGAAAAAACGTTCGCAGAGGGGATCTATCTCGGATATTAAGGATGTCTAGAGGATGCCTAGAGGATGCTTAGAGGATGCAAAGGGACACCGATACTGCCTATAAAAAGGGGGAGCAACTCGTCTGCATCCCACTTTCAGACCGGCAACCCACCTGTGCAGACCTCTGCAGCCTTCATCTGATTCTTCCTCTTCCACAGCATCCAGTCATGTCCACCGTGGATCGTACCACAGTCCTTTTGGCAGCCACCATCCTTCTGCAACAGTACGAAGACATCTACAGGCTCTGTGAACTCGACTATGGGAAGAAAAAGAGGTGGCCAAGAAGCGTCTGGGTCCGAAAATGGATTGGGAGAAGAGAAGAGTACAGACTGTACAACAAGCTGATGGTGGAGCTCAGGAACGAAGACACTTGGGCATTCCAGAACTTCATGAGGATGCCTCCAGCCATGTTTGATGAAGTTGTGCAGTGGCTGACACCCAGGTTGACCAAGGCAAGCATCAACATCTGGCCCAGCCTGGACCCTGGGCTCAAGGTGGCACTCACTCTGTGCCACCTGGCCTCAGGGACCACCTACAAAAGCATGCCGTATGGCTGGAGGGTGCCACACAACACCATCAGCATTGTGGTCAGAGAAGTGGTGCAGGCCATCATTGAAGAATACAAGGAGGAGCTCCTCCAGTGCCCCTCCACTGAAGAAGGATGGAAGAAAGTTGCAGAGCAGTGGTATCAGAGGTGGAACTTCCCACACACTGTTGGAGCCATAGATGGCAAGCACGTGGCCTACAAAGCTCCAGCCAAGTCGGGGTCCACTTATTTCAACTACAAGGGCTTCTTCAGCATCGTCCTCTTCGCCATGGTCGATGCTGACTACAAGTTCATGTACATCAATGCTTCAGGCAATGGCTCATCTTCAGATGTCCAGGTATACAACGCCAGTCACCTCAAGGAGGGGCTGGAAGGCAACCTCATCGTGGGCTTCCTAGATCCAGACCCCCTGCCCAACGACATGCAAGATGTGCCCTACTTCATCATGGGGGATGATGCCTTCTCCCTCAGAACCTACCTCATGAAGCCATACACTTCCAGACTCCTCACCCGTGAAGAGGGGATCTTCAACTACAGGCTGTCCAGGGCAAGGCGGGTGGTGGAGAACGCCTTTGGCATCCCGGCCAACAGGTTCCAGGTACTTCTCACCACCATGCAGCATTGCCCAGAGACCATGAGGAGGATTGTGGAAGCTTGCTGCATTCTGCACAATCTCATGCGCACCCGCTACCCAGTCTTGCAGAACAGGCTTGTGGACCGTCAACAAGGCAATGGGGACATGGAGCCTGGGGAATGGAGGCAAGGGCAAAACCTGATCGACACTCAGGATGTGCAAGGCCACAACAGAGCCTCACATGAAGGGAAGAAGCAGCGCAACCTCCTGAAACACTGGTGCAACTCCCCAGCTGGAGTGGTGGAGTGGCAAGACAGGATGATAGATGCTTAATGGATGCTTCCTTCAGCCTGTCTCATCACACGGATGAGATTGGGCCATGTATGTTGGGTGGGCCTACAATAAACAGGGCGTTTAATAAAGAGTTATGTTTATGTTGACATGTGTGGATGATTGATTCCATTATTATTGATAATAAAGGGCCATAGGTGTGGCACCTGGGAGGGTGAACCATACATTCCCACTATGCTTGCACTGGAGGTTTATCTATCCCACAGCTATTACCCATCCCAAAGGTATCCCTGCTCATTCCACAGCTATCCCTGCCCTCCCCACTGCTATCTTAACCCACCCCACAAGCATGCAAAGGCTTAAGCCAATTCTAAAAGTTTCCACCAAGACTTTACTAAAAAAAAGAAATGAAGCAAGTGTGTGAATCAAAGATAAACTTTATTGAACAACAAGCTGTAAAAAAAAATTACCCAAGTCAACTGTCCAAATAAAGTCCACAGGTAGCCAGCTAGCCAGTCTCTTGCACTCTTCTTGGTCACTCGGAGGTGTGCCCAGTCTCAGGGGTGAAGGTCCAGGTGCTGTGGTGGTGGGTGGTGCTGGAGTGTCTGGCCTCGAGAGGACAACAGGGGACGGTGTGTTTAGAAAGGTCTCGGACAGCTGGCTCAGCCCCATGATGCTGAGAGGTCCTTCCTCCATGCCATGGGGTGTCAGCCCCAGTACTGATGAGAGATGTACTGAGGCCAGGCTTGGCTGTGGGGTGGAGGAAGGAGTAGTGTAGTGGGGCTGTCTGCTCTGCAGCTGGGTGAGGACTGGCGTGGGTGGCATCGCTGTCGTTGGTGGCATCATTGGCATGGGTGGCATCGCTGTCGTCGGTGGCATCATTGGCGTGGGTGGCATCGGTGGCATCAGTGAAACAGGTGGCAACGGTGTTGCCTGATGACTCTGTGCCTGGACTGGGAAGGGCTGCTGCCTGTGCTGCTGAACCTCCTGGTAGCCATAGCCCTGGTAGGTGAGGGCCTGTGGGAAGCCTTGGAATGGGAGGGACATCACCTGGGGTGGAGGACCAGGCCTGGACTGGGTGGGAGCAGGTTCCTCTGGGTCTGGAGGGTTGTGAAGCAGCTTGGTGATCCGGTCCTTCACCTGCTGGTACTGTGGATCCGCCATTTCCTTGAGGGTCTTGTTGACATAGGTGAGGAAGGGCTTGCGGTTGGAGGATGAGGATTCGGCGTGGACCAGCTGAGAGAGGAGATCTATGCTGGTGTGGATGGTGCCCCTGATCTCCAGCAGGACATTGTGGCTCTGCCCCTCCAGCTGTCCGGCTCTCTGCCTTTCTGCGGAGGCGGAGCTTGGGGGGGTGGATGCGGCTAGGAGTGTTATGGACTCAATTTCTCCTTTCTCCCACTGCACCAGGGAGTCCTCTATGCACTCCACCATGCTTGCCACACCTGTCCACGGGTTCTCCGCCATGGCACGCTCCACAGAAACCTGCCTGGAGACAGGGACTGACTCTCAGCCGAAAGAGGACTGGGTGGCAGCAGGCTGCCTGAGAGAGAGGGTAGTGAGAGGGGCTGCTGGTGCTCCTCGGTGGCGGATCTCACCCTCCAGGAAGCTGCACCTGGCCATGACGTAGGTCTCTCTGTCTGTCAGCTTCACAGTGGCCTGGCCAGATTTCTTCAGGTGCAGCTTCCCGTACCAGGTGTGCATATGTTTCCACCAGCCGAGGAGCACCTCCAAATTGTAACTCATACTCTCTGCCCTCTCTCTCCAAGCAGCCTGCTTCCGCTTGGTGTCCCTGTACAGCCGGTTCCCTTCCGCCACAGATAGTTGTTCTCTCTCAGCCACTCCAGCACCTCATCCTCATGCGTCTCTGCAATTGGAGTATTGCCTCCTCTCCCGTTGTCGCATACGCCTCTTCCTCCCTTTGGCAGGACCAGATGGGCCCTCATCAGAGGGGCTCCCAGGTAGTAGGGGCTGCTCCTCCACACCAGCAGCAGCAGCAGCACCAGCAGGATCATCATCATCATCATCATCATCATCATCATCATCATCATCATCATTATCCTCCCCAGCAGGATCATAATCAGCATCATCATCATCATCAGCAGCAGCAGCAGCAGGAACACCAGGACCAGGATCAACAGCAGTGGAGTAAGCACCAGCAGGGCCAGCAAGTCCAGGAGCATGAGCAGGACCAGGAGCACGAGCAGGACCAGGAGCACGAGCAGGACGAGCATGACGAGCAAGTCCAGGAGCACGAGCAGGACGAGCAGGTCGAGCAGGACCAGGAGCAGCTTCAACAGAGAAAGCAACAGCAGAAGCCCCAGCACCAGCAGAAGCACCACCACCAGGAGCAGCTTCAGCAGAAGCCCCAGCACCAGCAGAAGCACCACCACCAGGAGCAGCTTCAGCAGAAGCCCCAGCACCAGCAGAGTCAGGGGCAGGGGGCAGGAGGTTGGCCCTGTCCCTCTTGCCAGGGATGGCAGCAGGTTGCTGAGGCTTTCGTTTCCTCCCCATGGTTGTGGGGTTGCTGGCTGGCAGGGAGGCTGGCAGGCAACAAGGCTTGCAGGAAGGCTGGCAGGAAGGCTGGCAGAAAGTCTGGCAGGCAGGCAGGCAGGCAGGCACCAAGGCTGGCTGGAAGGCAGGCTGGCAGAGCAGGCAAGGAACTCGAAGTGTCCAGCAGCAGGTCTTTCCTCAGAATGCTGGCCACGTGCGAGCTGTTTCCCTTTATATCTGGGGGGCTTACGTAATACTTCCCCCCTGCATGCGCAATTAACACTCGGCATCCGTTCCGCTTCCACTGTGCATCCACTAGGCTTCCCCTATGCATCCGCTTTATCTGCTATGCATCCGCTGTGCATCCACTTCATCCGTTCGGCGTCCATTCTGCATCCACTGTATCCGTTCCGCGTCCACTTCTCTGAGGCCCCCCGGAAGCCCTGCGGTTGCAATAATCAAAACAATGTTATAGCATTTAGTTCATATCCCTCTCATCTTGAGAAATGAATATTGTTCTTCAGCTCCTGATACGATATGTAACAAATCAAACAACTCCATCTATCTTGCATGACCCCCTCTTCTTTCTGCCTATGCTCAGTAGCTAAATGAAAACTTTAGAGAACAGAATAGCTATTAATGTATGGCTGGCGGTCTGTCAATTTCTAACTGTAGGCAATTTATTTAACCTACTTTTAAAAGGGAGTTTCAACCGAGATATATAAATGATGCATTTCAAAATTCTTGGCAAATTTATTTTCTTCTTCTTTACCAAGACAATATTGTTGCCCTCCCTCCAAAAGAAGGGAAAGAGATTTGCCTGAAATGGATAACTAGGCTAACCTCTTTCAGGAGGTTCAATCATGTTTTTCCTGTCCTATTTCAAAACCTTTGATCCCATCAAGTCACCTGTCAAGACACAACTGATGGAAAGTTTTTAATTAAGTCTCTAACAATAAGAAGGAAGGTCTGTATTGCAACTGAGATATACCTTCCCTGTGAAAATCCACAGAAGGCGTATCCTGTGAGTGATATGTTTTAATATATGTATTTTTATTTAAAAATATCATACAGAATTAAAAACTACAAAAAAATTAAAAAGGAGATATAAAAGTAAAATAAAAAGTACAATATAATAAAAGAAAAAAATGACATCTAATTTCTGATTTTGATCTTCTAGAGCACAGTAATTATTTTCACTACATGAATTACATATCATGGTTCCAGGGGTGGAATTCTACAGGTTTGCACCTATTCGCTAGAACCAGTTGTCAACATTCTAAGCAGTTCAGAGAACTGATTGTTAGAAGAAATTAGTGGCCTAATCCTGTAAAGAAGGCAGGAAGGAAACATTCTGGTGTTGCTTACAGAAACTGCCTCTCCATTAACCCTTATTACATTCTCGGCAAGACTAGATTTCCTGTCTCTGGAACTTCTCTGGAGTTCTTTTTCCTGTCCTTTGCTGGTACTTTGCTTGTCTGGAATGATCATTTAAAGTTACAATGGCTCTGAAAAAAGTGATTTATAACCCTTTTTCACACTTACAACTATTGCAGCATCCCCACAGTCACAAGAGGCCAGGTGAAGAGATGTGTGCCTCGATGTGAGTGATGTTGAGTTGGCCACACCCATCAAGTCACATTACCACCAAGCCACACCCGCCAACTAAGCCATGCCCACAGAACTGGTTGTTAAAAAAAATGGAATCCCACCCCTGCATGATTCCCATGTTCCCCTCAGAAATCCTTTTTAATAAGTAAGTCATCCATTTATTTTTGTTCCTTTTCAACAAAAAGTCCAAAAAGTGGTTCCAGCTAATTGTTGTTCCCACCTTAATAAGTTATCCTGTGATTCCAGAACAGCATTCGTTTCCTCAATCGAATTCCATGCAATTTGCAAGAGGAAGAGGAAAATGGTTTCCATACTCTTTTGTCTTTTCTTCTCTTAAGGCCCTGTCACGCTGGCCAACGGATGGAAAACATTTGTAAAAAGGACACAGCGGACGAGAAAAATGTTCCATCCGTTGTTATCCGCTCTCAAAAGAGACAAAAATTTGCATAACCAGAGCAGACGGGGGGAGTTCGCAGGGCAGATGGAAATCAGATGCTCCACGGAAGCCTAGCGGATGGAAGTGGATGAGAGCGGATGGCACATCCGCAAGGCTTCCGGGGAACTGCAGCAAAGCAGACATGGAATGGAAAGAGTGGATGCAGAGCGAACGCCAAGCGGATGAAGCAGATGCACAGTGGATGCCGAGCGGATGAAGCGGATGCAGAGTGGAAGCCTAGCGGATGGCTAGAGGATGCCTAGCGGATGCCTAGCAGATGCCTAGCAGATGACTAGCGTTCACTGCACATGCGGGGAGGATGCATTGCGTCAGCCTCGTGGATATAAAGGGAGGCAGCTCCCAAGCAGGTCACCATTCAGAGGAAAGACCTGCTTCGAGACACATCGACTGCCTTGCCAGCCAGCCCTGCCTGCATGCCTTCCTGCCAGCCTTACTGTCTGCCTTGCTGCCTGCCTTCCTGCCAGCCTTCCTGCCAGCCTGCTTGCCAGCCTTGCTGCCTGCCTGCCAGCCTCCCTACAAGCCTGCCTGCCAGCCTTGCTGCCTGCCAGCCTGTCTGCCAACCTTGCTGTCACCCTGCCTGGCAGCCAGCAACCCCACAACCCCATGGTTCCTGCCATCTGCTGCCAGCCCTGGCAAGAGGGACAGGAACACCCTCCCACTCCCTGGCCCTCACTCTGCTTCTGCTGGGGCTTCTGTAGCATGGGCTCACTCTTCTGGGGCTGGGACTTCTGCTGCTTCTGCTTCTGGAGGAGCTGATGATGATGTTTATGGCGGTGGTGCTTCTGCTGGTGCTTACTCTGCTGATGCTGCTTCTGGTGGTGGTGCTTCTGCTGGTGCTGCTTCTGGAGGAGCTGCTGATGCTGCTTATGTCTGTGGAGCGTGCCATGACGGAGAACCCGCAGACAGCTGTACTAACCGTGGCAGAGCACGTGGAGGACTCCCTGGCACAGTGGGAGAAAGGAGACTGTACTTCCACCACAGTCCAACCCGCATCCAACCCCAGCTCCACCTCCACAGAAAGGCAGAGAGCCAGACAGGAGGGGCAGAGCCACACTGTCCTGCGGGAAATAAGAGACACCATCAGGAGCAGCATTGATATCCTCTCTCAGCTGGTCCATACCGACTCCTCATCCTCCAACCGCAAGCTGTTCCTCACCTATGTCAACCAGACCCTCACGGACATGGTGGAACCCCAGTACCAGGTGATGAAGGACAGGATCACCAATCTGCTTCACAACCCTCCAGATCCAGATGAACCTGCTCCCACCCAGTCCAGGTCTGCTCCTCCACCCCAGGTGATGTCCCTCCCATTCCAAGGCTTTCCACAGGCCCTCACCTATCAGGGCTATGGCTACCAGGAGGTCTAGCAGCATAGGCAGCAGCCCTTCCCAGTCCAGGCACAGACTCATCGGACGCCACCGTTGCCACCGGTTCCACTGATGCCACTGATGCCACCCACGCCACTGATGCCACCAACGCCACCGATGCCACCCATGTCACCGATGCCACCCACGCAAGTCCTCACCCAGCTGCAGACCAGACAGCCCCACTACACTGCTCCTTCCTCCACCCCACAGCCAAGCCCAGCCTCATTACATCTGTCCTCGGTACTGGGGCTGACACCCCATGTCCTGGAGGAAGGAGCTCTCAACATCACGGGGCTGAGCCAGCTGCCTGAGAGCTTCCTCAACACACCGTCACCTGTTGTCCTCTCGGGGCCAGGCACCAGTGGCGCTTCAGACCAGCACTCCAGCAGCAACCACCTCCACAGCACCTGGAACCTTCACCCCTGAGACTGGGCACACTTCTGAGTGACAGAGAAGAGTGCCAGAGACTGGGTGGCTACCTGTTGACTTCATTTGGACACTTGACTTGGGTCATTTTTCTTTTACAGCTTGTTATTAATAAAGATTATCTTTGCTTCACACACTTCCTTCATTTATTTTTGTAAATAAAGTCTTGGTGGAAACTTTTAGAAATAGTTTAAGCCTTTGCATGCTTGTGGGATGGGTAAGGATAGCAGTGGGGTGGGCAGGGATACCTTTGGAATGGGTAATAGCTGTGGGATGGGGAGGGATACCTGTGGGATGGGTTAGGATATCTGTGGGATGGGTTAAGATAGCTGTGGGATGCGCAGGCATACCTTTTTTGATGCATTAAGATAGCTGTGGGATGGGTTGAGATAGCTGTGGGGATAGATAAACCTCCAGTGCAAGCATAGTAGGACTATGTGGTCCACCCTCCCAGGTGCCACACCTATGGCCCTTCATTATCAATACTAATGTAATCATTGATCCACACATGTCAACATAAACACAACTCTTTATTAAATGCCCTGTTCATTGTAGGCCCACACAACATACATGGCCCAATCTCATCAGTGTGATGAGACAGGCTGAAGGAAGCATCCATTAAGCATCTATCATCCTGTCTTGCCACTCCACTGCTCCAGCTGGGGAGTTGCACCAGTGTTTCAGGAGGTTGCGCTGCTTCTTCCCTTCACGTGAGGCTCTGCTGGGGCCTTGCACATCCTCAGTGTCTATCAGGTTTTGCCCTTGCCTCCATTCCCCAGGCTCCATGTCCCCATTGCCTTGTTGGAGGTCCACAAGCCTGTTCTGCAACACTGGGTAGTGGGTGCGCATGAGATTGTGCAGGATGCAGCAAGCTTCCACGATCCTCCTCATGGTCTCTGGGCGATGCTGCATGGTGGTGAGAAGTACCCCCAACCTGTTGGCCAGGATGCCAAAGGCGTTCTCCACCACCCGCCTTGCCCTGGACAGCCTGTAGTTGAAGATCCTCTCTTCATGGGTGAGGCATCTGGAGGTGTATGGCTTCATGAGGTAGGTTCTGAGGGAGAAGGTGTCATCCCCCACGATGAAGTAGGGCACATCTTGCGTGTCGTTGGGCAGGGGGTCTGGATCTGGGAAGCCCATGATGAGGTTGCGTTCTAGCCCCTCCTTGAGGTCACTGGCATTGTATACCTGGGCATCTGAAGCTGAGCCATTGCTTGAAGCATTGATGTACATGAACTTGTTGTTAGCATCGACCATGGCGAAAAGGACGATGCTGAAGAAGCCCTTGTAGTTGAAATAAGTGGACCCCGACTTGGCTGGCGCTTTGCAGGCCTCTTGCTTCCCATCTATTACTCCAACAGTATGTGGGAAGTTCCCCCTCTGATACCACTGCTCTGCAACTTTCTTCCATCCTTCTTCATTGGAGGGGCATTGGCAGAGCTCCTCCAGGTATTCTTCGATGATGGCCTGCACTACTTCTGTGACCACAATGCTGATGATGTTGTGTGGCACCTTCCAGCCATACTGCATGCTCCTGTAGGTGGTCCCTGAGGCCAGGTGGCGCAGAGTGAGTGCCACCTTCAGCCCAGGGTCCAGGCTGGGCTGGAAGTTGGTGCTCTGCTTGGTCCACCTGGGTGTCATCCGCTCCACAACTTCGTCAAACATGGCTGGAGGCATCCTCATGAAGTTCTGGAATGCACGAGGGTCTTTGTTCCTGAGCTCCACCATCAGCTTGTTGTACAGTCCGTACTCTGCTCTTCTCCCGATCCATCTTTGGACCCAGACGCTTCTTGGCCGCCTCCTTTTCTTCCCATAGTAGAGTTCATAGAGCCTGTAGATGGCTTCGCACTGTTGCAGAAGGATGGTGGCTACCAAAAGGAGTTTGTTCCGATCCATGGTGGAGACGACTGGATGCTGTGGAAGAGCAAGAGGCAGATGAAGGCTGCAGAGGTCTGCACAGCAGGGCTGCTGGTCTGAAAGTGAGATCCAGGTGAGTTGCTCCCCCTTTTTATAGGCAATATAGGTTTTCCCCTATGTGTCCTTTTGCATCCTCTTGGCATCCTCTAGACATCCTTAATATCCAAGATAGGTCCCCTCTGCAAACGTTTTTTCTATTTAAAATGCTTTCTTTGCGAGCTGCATCCGCTTTCATCCTTTCTCCATCTGTGCTACTAACGCTGCACGTCCATTCCGCATCCATTCTGCTTCCTCCCTGTGTCTGCTTTCTGCCGTAGCAGATTTGAGTTGCGCAGATGCCTAGCGGATGTAGTGGACGTGTAACAGATGACGATGGATATAGAACGGATGTTCCCCGTATGCGTTGCAGATGCAGAATGGACGCGTTGGATACATTTTCCGCTCAAAAATTTTTGAGCAGCTCAAAACTTTTTGAGCAGATGGAACCTCAGTCTACGGATGCTGGGCGGATAGAGAGGAAGAAAAACGGATGCAGTGAGTACAAAACTGAAGCATCGCGTTAACCAACGGATGGCAAGTGTTTTTCTCCATTTTACATCCTCTTTCCATCTGTTGGTGCAGTGTGACATGGTCTTTACATTGCCACAGCATTCCATTTTGCCTCTATTTTTTCTCCCATGTTATTGAGAGAGATTATATGGTTTGGTGGTCATACAGAAAGAGAATTGGTTTCTGCCCAGGCTGGTAGGCAACCTCTGAGGAGGGTTTAAAGAAATACAACTATTGACAGAAAAAGGATTGTTCAAACCTTCGCTATACCTTTATTTCTATAATATTAAGTCAGACAGATTATATAGGCTTGTGGTACTTATATAATAGATTATCTTAGAAGAAGTCTTAATCAAATTGAAGGAAAAGCTATAGATTACAGGAAACATTTAAGTTCCTGAGAAGCTTCCTTGGGTATCTCATAAATATTAAGTTGGGAGAGTAGATTCATTTTTCGACCAAAGAGTTAAATCAGCATTTTCATCACATAAATTAATAGATTAAACCATTGTTACCTATTCCAATTATCTTCCCATTTCAAGATTTCTAAAATGAGGTTTATTTGTTGAAGTCAAGAAATTCATCTCCTTTAAAATAGCTGTATTCTATCCATTCCACCACACACTTATTTGGACATCGATTTCCATATTTGCGTGGCTTGGGAATTTATGTTTGTGGTTATCAGGTACATTAGCATAGCCAGTAGGCTTGCCTTTTTGAAATATTCTCTCTCTCTTCTTCCTCTCCCTCTCTCCCCTCTCTCTCCCCCCTCCTCCCTCTCTTTTGCAGCAGCTTTGTCACTTTCCTGTTGTAATAATAATTCATGTCAAGTTATTTTGTAAGTAGCCCTCCTTTCTCAAAAGTACTTTGTTGGGTGAGATGACCGACCCGCTCACAGAATGGAAATAAAGATGTTAGTAGCTCTGCTGAACCTCCAAATGATTGAGAGGGATGGATGCCAACTGAATTCAAAATCACAGAGGTCAGCTTCTTTGCTTGGGTGGCAAACTTTATTTACTTAATTTATGTGGAAGAGTACATAACAAGATACCTTATTGTCCTTTTGGGGCCTGCATTGTAAAATATGATTTGGGGATGTTAGAGCTGTAAATTTGTGTTTTTGTTCAAATAAAAATACATACTAGGCTGTAGGGTGATAGAATGGTAGGGCAATCCATAAATAACTGTAAGGTCCTTATCAGCCAGCCATTCTGAAAGCATATTTTACAAGCAGTCATAACTTACAATTCCTGCACCATATCAAGGACAATTAAGCTGCACCATCAGTGCCATTGTTTTGATTTATGGGGCATTTGAAGACAAAGAAATAGTTCCCTGTCACCCCAACAGTGAGGGCTCTAATACATGCCCACTCTAGTCTATTGTATTAGATATCCAATTTTATTATTTGTATAGGGTTTTTTCCTATTTGAAAATGTGGAAAGAGGCAGCATTGAGATCTGAATGATTAGTCTTAAAGTATGTTTTGTTTGAAGAACTGAGAGAACATTACCATCAGTTCCTGCTAAAAAGAGTACTTTCAGCCCTGAGAATTTACACACAATTCTTCTGTTAAAAATACCTCAGTTCTTCTAAAGTTGAAGGTAGGGTTATATTTTCAGGAGAATGGAATAAATTTAGATCAGCATGAATCAAAATCTATGGGGCTTGTTGAATATTCCTGTTCAGATCGATTTTTGATAAATTCTGAGGAGAAACTTCAAGAGTTTTATTTTCAAGTAGAAACTAATTTCGAAGTAGTAATACTGGTATAGTTAGGGAGAATTTTTTTTAAGCCAGAGCAAAAATAAAATAGAAGAAAATTAGGCCTCCAAGAGATGAAGAGGGTGCGATGGGGAATGTGATGGATATTTTTTTTTGATGCCTCAGAATAGATGCATGAGGTTTACCAGAGTCTAATTAAATCTATTTTGGGTTTTATTTAAAAAAGAAAAAAATGTGCTATGCAGAGGTGGGTTTCTACCGGTTCTGTCCACCTCTGTAGAACCGGTAGCTCTGAAGAGCAGCAGACAAAGAACCGGTGCTATGTCTACTGATGTTTTTGCCCACCAGCCTGCCTGGGTTCTTACCTGACTTTTATTTCCTGCTTTTTCAACTTCAGCTGTCGCACAAGGCACAGCTGCAGTTGAAAAAGCAGGGGAAAAGTCCTTTTTCTAAAGGCTGCTTTTCTGCACGCATCAGACTGATGACGATTTACAGGCATGCACAGGTGCAGGGTAGCACATCATAAATCACCAAACCTCATAAATCACCGAACCGATAGTTAATCCTGTCAGATCCCATCCCTGGTGCTATGAAAACCTACAATTTCAGTAGAGCAATCCTAGTGCATCTTGGGGACATAAAAATTAAGTTGGCTCTGCTTCGAATGCAGTTAGTCAATGAAAACTGAAGTATGAAATTTGCTGTTCTGATAAACCTTTAGCTGTGAAGTTAGTGAAACCCTCATTTAGAGTCTATGCTTAATCAATATTAGGGTTTACTATGACAATCAATGCAGAACCCCTGGAATACTATTCCAAGTATACTTCTCATTTCTGTATTATTTACTTTGCAATTCATTAGATTGCAATGATATGGCATCTTAAATTTATCCAAAGAGTTCTCAAATAAAATCCTAAAGACAGAATTGTTAAAAAATAGCTTTCATGGAACCTCACATGTTCATCTCGATTTCTATTCTTTCAGGAATATCTCAGTTTGGTTCTCCTGAGCACCAACAACCAAATTGCCTAAAAAGCATATAGTTTTCTTAACTGCCTTCATCTTCCATTCCCAATCTCAATTACCTCTCTGCTTCCTGCCAGAACATCACTTCTTTCCTTGCCACATACACCCACACACTGCCCTGGAAAATTTATGTACAGATGTAATTACACAGCTCAACACTTTCCTGACAGTTATCAAAGCACAAAAATGATGTTTATGTCTGGGAAACCACATGTCAGGAGGGCCGACAGTGTTTCTATTTCTCCATTCTGTCCTGTCCTCTTTCACAACTGACAGGGTTTCTATTCTTTGGCTTTTCTGATTGTTGTAGAAAAATAGAGAAGTTTGTACATTTGGTATAGCTTAGCATATAAAGTAGAGTTAAGGAAGTACTTAGTGCATATTTTTTAATATGCACGCTTAAATTATCATGACATTCAATGTATCCAAGTATGGAATTCCTTGTAATCTGTTTGTAATTTGAGTCTCTTTGTTCCTCCTTTTCCTTAAACTCATCTCTAAATCTTCAGCTCTCCTTACTGATCAACAAATCTCCAATAAAAATTAACAAAAATACTTAACTGCATAAATATATAATACTTCTTTCAGTTTAATCTAAATCTCCCTCATCCCTTCCCTTCCCTAAGAACCAATCCGGGAAGCCACCAAACAGCGGGAAGAATTAAAGAAGTGTCATTGGCCACAAGCCGGCAGGCAAGCCACTATATAAAGGGCTGCCACGGCTTGGGCTATGTTCTGTATCTTTTGCCTTGCGAGTTTAATAAAATAGTTGTTATTTGGAACCCGGTCTCACACGCTTCTTTCCGGACAGAACATTAAACATTGCCAGACACAATAATCCCTTATTTAGTTATCAAAAATAATATAACTATTCCAAACAAATACATTACATCATTGAACATTTCCGAAAGGGAAACTATCCAATCCAGATAACCATTAAACACCACCAAAGCAAGGGTGGGATGCTATTGGTTCTACCCAGTTCTATAGAACTGGTAGCTCTGAAGAGCAGCAAACACCAAACCGGTTCTGTGTTTGTTGCTGTTTGGCCCATCCACCTGCCCGGGCTCTTACCTGTCCTTTATTTATTGCTTTTTCAACCTCAGCTGCTTTGTGCGGCACAAAACGTAGTCACCGAACTGGTAGCAATACTGGATGAATCCTACTTCTGCACCAAAGTTAGTAAATCATGATTTAACCACCTTCATAAAAACTAATTTTGTAGGTTTCTTCCTTCTTCTTCCCAGCCTTCCTTAAATACCAGATAAAAATGTAATTCCTGTTTTCTCCTAGCTTCTTCTCTTGAAATTCTTACCATTTTTATCCATGTACATTTGTACTTTCTATGATTGTAACTCAGTAAAACTCATATATTTCACTTTAAAAGCATAATCCATATCACTCTTTTAGTACATTATTTGTACATGGTTTTGTTTTTGTTTTTTGCTTTTAAATGATCCAATTCCATTTGTAAATCAAATATTTCCATTTCTTTCTTGTAAATTTTAATTTTTAAGTCTTTGAATCCAATTTCAGTTGTGTTTAAAGGAATTTGTTCATCTTATGTAACAATGTTTAGTTCCAGTAAAGGGTTAAAAGGTTCAAACACTTCACCCACAGATAAAAAAATTCCTTTAAAGTAGCCATCATGTCTTCAGAAATCAACCTTCAAAGTCTTGTTTTGCATTGAAATGTAAACAAAGCAGACTTTTCCTCCATAAAAGGCTGTTTTTAGTTTCAACATCTTTTTTTAACTCAGTTTCACAAAGTCTTAGCATTTAAACTTTTTTATATACAACTCTAAAGTCACACATTTGCTGTATTTTGAAATAATAATAATAATAAATCTTTTTAAAAATTGAAAGATATTGTATTCTTTTTTAAAAAATGGATTGGAAGGAAACTCACCATGTAGGCTTGAACTTACAAAGTTTTTTTTCAAAAAATAACTCCAAAGTAATTAAAATGATGAGATTGAATCCATAAAGGCTGCAGAATACAATGGAACTCTGACTACCAGCTGATTGCAAACAGTTACAAAACAAACAAACAAAAAATGAACTGGCTGCTTAAAAAAGTGAGATATCTGAAGTACCTGTGTACAATCTCCATGTATCTATTTCTTCCAAACAAAATTTTATCAGTTTGAAGCTCACATCTAGTTGCTTTTTTTGGCTGAAATACACCTGCAAATTACTCGAAGTGGAGAAAAGGCAGGCTATAACTGGCATTGCCTGACCAGAAGTCTATTAAATATATCCAAGATCAGAAATTTGGTTCTATTTCTTATTTACACTCTGGACAAGTTCATATTTGTACCACTGGACAAGGGGAATATCTGTATGCAGGGGTGGGATTCAGCCAGTTCAGAACGGATCAGATTAACCGAATGTTAAATTTACATCTGGTTCACTGAACTGGTAGTTAAACCGACCAGCTGGCCCTGTCCATCCTGCCCCGTCCCTCCAAGGAGTCTCCACGTAGCTCATTTTGGATGCAGGTAAGTGCAGGGTCCACACAGAGGCTCCATGAGGGCGAATAATGGACTTCCAGATGGGAAGTCCAGAAATGGGTCTGTTTCCAGCTTCCAGAGGGCCTCCAGACCCCGGGGAGGCCATTTTTGCCCTCCCAAAGGCCCGAGGGAAGCCTCCAGATCCTGGGGAAGGCAAAAAACAGTCCTCCTGGAAGTTCCAATAAGCCACACCCACCATGGCCACACCCACCCAGCAACTGGGCAGCGAACCGGTTGCTGGGATTTTTGAATCCCATCCCTGTCTGACTGTGTGGTGTTTTTTATTCCAGAAGGAAAAGATGAAGGTTAAATTCACTCAGTTGTCTGGAAATAAATTTAACTGAAATTAATGGAACTTAATTCTCATAATATTGTAATTGATGGGGGAAATAATCTTTCATGCTGATTTTAAATCTATTAAATCTATTATTAAACAATATAATGGATTAATTATTAATTCTAACCCTGCATTCATTCACAATCTACATTGGTTACACAGTACAATTTAATTTTAACTGGGTTAATTCTCTTATATCTCAGTTAGAATATGACCACAATCACTAACTGGTTATAGAAAGAGGTTGGTAAACTATGTTGTGTCAGGTTGCATTATTGCTCTATTAAGCTCATATTTCAGTCTTCACTAAATCTATTTGGACTTGTTGAATATGTGTTAAACCACATCCGTTTTCACATATCCACATTACAACCAATTATAGGTGTTTAGAACCTATATATCCCACAAGATGGGTGATAAACCTCGAAGGAATCCATCCTTTGTTCCCTACTTCCTTCTCTGATTTTAGCCAAATCAGAGTCTATGGTAGACTTTTACTGCCTGTTTCTTATACTTGCCTATTCAAATACTCACTTTTAAATTGAATTTCTAGAAAAAAAATCCTTAATCCATCATTTCAAATTCTCTGCTATTGTCTGGGGATTAAATTGCTATATTCCTAATAAACATAACTGTAGGCTATATAATGTGGCCTTATGAATTTTTTATTATTATTAGTTTAAGAGGACTAAATTGAATTAAAAGAAAAATAGACACTAAGGAATGATAACTTTGTCAGAGGAAAACCCATAAAAATGTCCTTTTATGTAGCCAAATATCCTTATTGTTAATAATTTATTTTGTTAAAAAATGATTTTCATTCTTCCAGTATTTCTCTAGAAATAAATGAGCCTAATTAAATAAATTAATGCAAATAGATTGCTATTCTACAGTGGCCATCTGGAAGAAAAGTAAAAAAAATATTAGCGTATGAGTTTTAGACACAGCTGTTATTTATTTATTTGTATCATTCCTTTATCATTCTTCTTCACTTCACCCAACAGATCTTCCTCTTCCTATTTTTCCCCACAACAACAACAACCCTGTGAGGTAGATTGGGCTAAGAGATGGTAACTGGCCCAAAGATACCAAGCTGGCTTTCATGGTTAAGGTGGGACTTGAAATCACAGTCTCCTGGTTTCTAGTCAGGTACCTTAAAAACTTGATCAAACTGGCTTTTTAAAATGCAATTTGAGTTGATGGAATTGTTGTTAGAAAACCAGGCTTCTTTCAGTAAGTGGCCTCCTTTGGTTGCATCACGGACAACAACTTCAGCCTCTTGAAAATTAAACATGTGATTGTGTTGTTTCATATGTGTCCAGATCTGGGAGTGCTGCTCTTTGCACCAGAAAGCCAATTCATCTTCGTGTACTCTGGTCTGTAACCGCTTCGCCATTTCTCCTACATAGTTGGTCGCACAGTTATTGCAGTTGATACAATAAACTACCGAAGATGCCTGTTCTTTGGGTAAGTTCAGTGGTTATTCTATTGACTTTATCTGAAGATGTATTACACCCACAGACTGACAACCTATTGAAGGTGCTCGTGGAACATCTGCGTGCAGGGTGCTCCCATATATATGGGGAATATCTGAAACTGCTGCATGCATTCTCTTGACGCATGGGATCAAGGTGGTGCACAAACCAGATCAAATGTTGAGAATGAGAGTGATACATCCGAAAGAAACATTACCCAAAGAACAAGCATCTTCGGTGGTTTACTGTATTAACTGCAGTAACTGTGCAACCAACTATGTAGGAGAAATGGCCAAGATCAGAGTACATGAACATGAATTGTCTGTCCAGCACAAAGAGCAGTGCTCCCAGATCTGGACACATATGAAGGAACAGAATCACATGTTTAATTTTCAAGAGACCAAAGTTGTTGCCCATGATGCAATCAAAGGAGGACACTTACTGAAAGAAGCCTGGTTTTCCAACAATAACTCCATCAAACAGACATATTGAACTGTTACCGGCCTATTGAGGCACCAAGAAAGATCCTGCAAGAAGAGCAGAGACTGCTTTCCATCATGAGAAAAGCAACGAATGAATCTAGTGGACAAACCAAAGGAGCCTTTAAGACAGAAGTCCATTGGGATGAGGGAGGGAACTAGAGGGAATGCTGTCAAAGTCAACGGCCATTGGTTAATGTTATATAAAAGTACATATCTCCTAATTCATAACTAAAATGTACAATCACCTACTCAAATTTGATAGGGAAGAGGAAACTGTTAAAGGAACAATGATAGCCTGGGTAAGAAATTTTGGATATAATATACAATTAGAAGTTTGGGAAAATTGTGGACCAGAAACAATAAATTAATAATGGCAGCTGCATATAAAGAACATTTATAAAACATTTATAGAGCATTTAGCATTGGCATTTAGCACCAGCAGGACTGGCTAAAATATACCCAGATATGAACCCCAAATGCTGGAAATGTAAAAATAAGCAAGGTACCTTCTTTCATATGTGGTGGTCTTGCCCTAAGGCAAAAGAATACTGGAACAAAATTAGAACATGGTTGCAAGAAATTATTGGACTTCAAATAGATTTTAAGCCTGAAATGTATTGCTAGGGATAATTAGAGGAGCATTTAAGAAAGAAATGGAATACATTATAATACACATACTAACAGCAGCGAGATTAACCAGAGTTGGAGAATAACCAGAGTTGGAAATGAGACAGCACTCTCACAGATATCAAGATTATAAAGAAAATTATGGACTGTGCAGAAATGTTAAAACTCACATTAGAATTGCAAGAGAGGGAAGAGAAGGAATACTATACAGTCTGAAAAAAAATGGTACAATTGGTTCGTAGGACAGTAGGAATAAAAAATAATACAAATAAATGTGTGTGTGTGTGTGTATATATATATATATATATATATATATATATATATATATATATAGAGAGAGAGAGAGAGAGAGAGAGAGAGAGAGAGAGAGAGAGAGAGAGAGAGAGAGAGAGAGAGAGAGAGATGTCACAACATTGCAAAGAATTGCATTTGTGTTGTTTGTTGTTGTGTTGTTTTATATTTGAGTTGTTTTTAACTGTGTAAAATTCAATAAAAATATTTTTTTTAAAAAAGGCACATATCTCCTTAATAGTAGTTTTACACTCAGATGATGTTAGCAGAGGCTAATGAAAGCTTAGTGAACAATATAAATTTTTAGCTCCAGAGATTGGGATGTCTGTCTCTTTTCACACCCACATACCCACACAGCCACACACACAAATACTGTAAATACACATATTTAAAAGATAAGTGAGTAATACAACATAGGAGATAAAATATTAAATTAAGATGAAACCATAATAAAATCACCATAATATGGAGCCATAGAACTGCAATGGGATAGAAGTTATAAGTTAATATCTAAAGAAGCTAACTGGCTAACTGCTTGTGGTGTGGGTGTGATGAGATCATCCCAGGTGCCTTGAAATTTCTCAAGGAGATATTCGTGAATGATACATGTCACATCATAGTCACATTGCAGGCTCTCAGCCCTTCTTCACTTAAAGAGCTTTGCCTTAGTTCTGGCATGGCCTGTCCTGATTCTATTCAGTTGGTTTCATATTTTCAGGGCAGCTGCATTCCTGGAAATGGTTTTGTTGGATCTGGGAGATCTATTTGCTGTGGTTATTAAAAGCTGCCCATCTTAATCCCATTCTTCGTCTAGATTGTAAGACTATGGCATGTTATTCCAAATTGGCTTCCTAGATTTAAGCCTGGTGAGAGGTAGAGAATCTAATATTTTATGTATTGGAAGTTCTCTATGAGTTGATGGTGAATTTATTTTATTCCACTCTCAAACTGTCTGTTGTTGTCATCTGAGATCAGGAATGGAAATGTTAGAAGGAACATGGAGCCATCATAGCAGTGTGAATTTAAGGGTTCCAAATATTATTTTCATTGTGCATTAAGATGAACATCAATCTTGTTGGTACGACAACTTCTTCCCCATACAGGTGCACAATATTCAGCAACAGAGTATGCTAATGATTATACCACCATGAGCAATGTTTTTGCTTGTGCTCCCCAGCCTGTTCCTGTGATTTTCCTAATCAAATTGTTCCTAGTTTTCAATTTTTCTCTGATTATTTCAAAGTATTATCCAAATGTAAGCGATTGGCTAAGGATTATTACTTGAGTGAAGAAAGCTATGTAAATAAGGTAATTTTATCTGACCTATCAATTTACTAACTTTCTTCTCAGCACAGTAAAGCTGCTGATTTTGAAATACATTTCCTGGTGAAGCAAACATTTCATACCTCAAAAAATTAGAGCATCTGAATTTTTTTCTAAAGAGCTTTTAAAAATACTGAGTGGAAGATTGTTACTTGAAATTAAGTTGGATATTCACATCTTAATAAAAGAACAATCTTTAACAATTAGTAATATAAATTTAAATTTCTTAGATGTCACTGTAAATGCATTTGAAGTTAAACAATTCATTGAGTCAGTGCTTTTAAAAGAAAAAGACAGATAACACTTCCATTTTTTTTCCACAAAGCATATAGTTTTGAGAAACAGAAATATCTAAAGCCCATGTCACACTGAACCAACGGATGCAAAGAGGATGTAAAACGGACAAAAAACCTTGCCATCCATTCGAAAACGCGATGTACTCACTGCCTCCGTTTTCCTTCCTCTCTATCTGTCCAGCATCCGTTTATTGACATTTCATCCGCTCCGAATGTTTTGGGCTGCCCAAAACTTTTGCGCAGAAAATGTATCCAGTTCATCCATTCTGCATCTGCTACGCATCCGCTACGCATCAGTTATGCATCCGCTATATCCGCTTGGCGTCTGCTGCGCATCCGCGCAACTCACATCCATCTGGACGCAGGGAGGAAGGGGAACGGACATGGAACAGATGCAGAACGGATGCAGAACGGATGCAGCATGGAAACAAAGCGTTTAAAGTGGAAAAAACGTTCTCAGAGGGGACCTATCTTGGATATTAAGGATGTCTAGAGGATGCCTAGAGGATGCCTAGAGGAGGCAAAGGGACACCTATACTGCCTATAAAAAGGGGGAGCAACTCATCTGCATCTCACTTTCAGACCAGCAGCCCACCTGTGCAGACCTCTGCAGCCTTCATCTGCCTCTTCCTCTTCCACAGCATCCAGTCATGTCCACCGTGGATCGTACCACAGTCCCTTTGGCAGCCACCATCCTTCTGCAACAGTACGAAGCCATCTACAGGCTCTGTGAACTCGACTATAGGAAGAAAAAGAGGTGGCCAAGAAGCGTCTGGGTCCAAAAATGGATCGGGAGAAGAGCAGAGGACGGACTGTACAACAAGCTGATGGTGGAGCTCATGAACGAAGACACTCGGGCATTCCAGAACTTCATGAGGATGCCTCCAGCCATATTTGACGAAGTTGTGCAGCGGCTGACACCCAGGTTGACCAAGGCAAACACCAACTTCCGGCCCAGCCTGGAACCTGGGCTCAAGGTGGCAATCACTCTGCACCACCTGGCCTCAGGGACCACCTACAAAAGCATGCGGTATGGCTGGAGGGTGCCACACAAAACCATCAGCATTGTGATCAGAGAAGTGGTGCAGGCCATCATCGAAAAATACAAGGAGGAGCTCCTCCAGTGCCCCTTCACTGAAGAAGGATGGAAGAAAATTGCAGAGCAGTGGTATCAGAGGTGGAACTTCCCACACACCGTTGGAGCCATAGATGGCAAGCACGTGGCCTGCAAATCTCCAGCCAAGTCGGGGTCCACTTATTTCAACTACAAGGGCTTCTTCAGCATCGTCCTCTTCGCCATGGTCGATGCTGACTACAAATTCATGTACATCGATGCTTCAGGCTACGGCTCATCTTTAGATGCCCAGGTATATAACGCCAGTCACCTCAAGGAGGGGCTGGAATGCAACCTCATCGTGGGCTTCCCAGATCCAGACCCCCTGCCCAACGACACGCAAGATGTGCCCTACTTCATCGTGGGGGATGACGCCTTCTCCCTCAAAACCTACCTCATGAAGCCATACACTTCCAGACTCCTGACCCGTGAAGAGAGGATCTTCAAATACAGGCTGTCCAGGGCAAGGTGGGTGGTGGAGAATGCCTTTGGCATCCTGGCCAACAGGTTCCAGGTACTTCTCACCACCATGCAGCATCGCCCAGAGACTGTGAGGAGGATCATGGAAGCTTGCTGCATCCTGCACAATCTCATGCACACCCGCTACCCAGTCTTGCAGAACAGGCTCGTGGACTGTCAACAAGGCAATGGGGACATGGAGCCTGGGGAATGGAGGCAAGGGCGAAACCTGATCGACACTCAGGATGTGCAAGGCCCCAGCAGAGCCTCACGGGAAGGGAAGAAGCAGCGCAACCTCCTGAAACACTGGTGCAACTCCCTAGCTGGAGTGATGGAGTGGCAAGACAGGATGGTAGATGCTTAATGGATGCTTCCTTCAGCCTGTCTCATCACACGGATGAGATTGGGCCATGTATGTTGGGTGGGCCTACAATGAACAGGGCATTTAATAAAGAGTTGTGTTTGTGTTCAAATGTGTGGATCAATGCTTACATTGTTATTGGTTAAAAAAGGGCCCTAGGTGTGGCACCTGGGAGGGTAGACCATACAGTCCCACTATGCTTGCACTGGAGGTTTATCTATCCCACAGCTATTAGCCATCCCAAAGGTATCCCTGCTGATTCCACAGGTATCCCTGCCCACCCCACTGCTATCTTAACCCATCCCACAAGCATGCAAAGGCTTAATCCAATTCTAAAAGTTTCCACCAAGACTTTTTCAAAAAAAACAAATGAAGCAAGTGTGTGAATCAAAGATAAACTTTATTGAACAACAAGCTGTAAAAAAAAAAATGACCCATGTCAAGTGTCCAAATAAAGTCCACAGGTAGCCAGCTACCCAGTCTCTGGCACTCTTCTTGGTCATTCGGAGGTGTGCCCAGTCTCAGGGGTGAAGGGTCCAGGTACTGTGGTGGTGGGTGGTGCTGGAGTGCCTGGCCTCGAGAGGACAACAGGGGACGGTTTGTTGAGAAAGCTCTCGGACAGCTGGCTCAGCCCCCTGAGAGGTCCTTCCTCCATGCCATGGGGTGTCAGCCCCAGTACTGATGACAGATGTACTGAGGCCGGGCTTGGCTGTGGAGTGGAGGAAGGAGTAGTGTAGTGGGGCTGTCTGCTCTGCAGCTGGGTGAGGACTGGCGTGGGTGGCATCATTGGCGTGGGTGGCATCGCTGTCATCGGTGGCATCATTGGCGTGGGTGACATCGCTGTCGTCGGTCGCATCATTGTCGTGGGTGACATCGGTGGCATCAGTGAAAAAGGTGGCAACGGTGTCACCCGATGACTCTGTGCCTGGACTGGGAAGGGCTGCTGCCTGTGCTGCTGAACCTCCTGGTAGCCGTAGCCCTGGTAGGTGAGGGCCTGTGGGAAGCCTTGGAATGGGAGGGACATCATCTGGGGTGGAGGAGAAGGCCTGGACTGGGTGGAAGTAGGTTCCTCTGGGTCTGGAGGGTTGTGAAGCAGCTTGGTGATCTGGTCCTTCACCACCTGGTATTGTGGATCCGCCATTTCCTTGAGGCTCTGGTTGACATAGGTGAGGAAGGGCTTGCGGTTGGAGGATGAGGAGTCGGTGTTGACCAGCTGAGAGAGCAGATCTATGCTGGTGTTCATGGTGTCCCTGATCTCCAGCAGGACAGTGTGGCTCTGCCCCTCCTGCTGTCCAGCTCTCTGCCTTTCTGCGGAGACAGAGCTGGGGGCGGTGGATGCGGCTAGGACTGTGGTGGACTCAATGTCTCCTTTCTCCCACCTCACCAGGGAGTCCTCTACGCACTCCACCATGCTTACCACACCTGTCCGCAGGTTCTCCGCCGTGGCACACTCCACAGAAACCTGCATGGAGACAGGGACTGACTCTCGGCCGGAAGAGGACTGGCTCTCAGCAGGCTGCCGGAGAGAGAGGCTCCTCGGTGGTAGACCTCACCCTCCAGGAAGCTGCACCTGGCCATGACGTAGGTCTCTCTGTCTGTCAGCTTCACAGTGGCCTGGCCAGATTTCTTCAGGTGCAGCTTCCCGTACCAGGTGTGCATGTGCTTCCACCAGCCAAGGAGCACCTCCGGAATGCAAACCATACTCTCTGCCCTCTCTCTCCAAGCAGCCTGCTTCCCATTGGTGTCCCTGTACAGCCGGTGTCCCTTCTGCCACAGATAGTCGTTCTCTCTCAGCCACTCCAGCACCTCATCCTCGTGCGCCTCCTCAATATAATATTGCCTCCTCTCCCGTTGTCGCATACGCCTCTTCCTCTCTTTGGCTGGACCAGATGGACCCTCAGCTCCCAGGTTGTAGGAGCTGCTCCTCCACACCACCAGCTGCAGCAGCAGCACCAGCAGAATCATCATCATCATCATCATCATCATCATCATCATCATCATCATCCTCACCAGCAGGATCATAATCATCATCATCAGCAGCAGCAGCAGCAGGATCATCATCATCAGCAGCAGCAGCAGCGGTAGCAGGATCAGCAGCAGGACCAGCAGGACCAGGATCAGCAGCAGTAGAGTAAGCACCAGCAGGGCCAGCAAGTCCAGGAGCATGAGCAGGACCAGGAGCACGAGCAGGACAAGCAGGACGAGCAAGACCAGGAGCACGAGCAGGTCGAGCAGGACCAGCAGGACCAGGAGCAGCTTCAACAGAGTAAGCACCAGCAGAAGCACCAGCACCAGCAGAAGCACCACTGCCAGGAACAGCTTCAGCAGAAGCCTCAGCAGAAGCAGAGTCAGGGGCAGGGGGCGGGAGTTTGGCCCTGTCCCTCTTGCCAGGGATGGCGGCAGGTTGCTGAGGCTTTCGCTTCCTCCCCATGGTTGTGGGGTTGCTGGCAGGGAGGCTGGCAGGGAGGCTGGCAGGCACCAAGGCTGGCAGGAAGACTGGCAGGAAGGCTGGCAGGAAGGCTGGCAGAAAGTCTGGCAGGAAGGCAGGCAGGCACCAAGGATGGCTGGAAGGCAGGCTGGCAGGGCAGGCAAGGAACTCGAAGTGTCCAGTAGCAGGTCTTTCCTCGGAATGCTGGCCACGTGCGAGTTGCTTCCCTTTATATCCGGGGGGCTTACGTAATGCTTCCTCCCCGCATGCGCAATTAACGCTCGGCATCCGTTCCGCCTCCGCTGTGCATCCGTTAGGCTTCCGCTGTGCATCCGCTTTATCCACTGTGCATCTGCTGTGCATCCACTGTGCATCTGCTTCATCCGTTCGGCATCCGTTCTGCATCCGCTGTATCCGTTCCGCGTCCACTTCGCTGAGGCCCCCCGGAAGCCCTGCGGTTGCGCCATCCACTCCCATCCGCTTCCATCCGCTGGGCTTCCGTTCCGCATCTGCTTTGCATCCGCCCTGCGTCCTCCCCGCATCCGTGTTATCCACTCCGGTTATGCAAATTTTTGCCCCTTTTAAGAGCGGATAAAAACGGATGGAACATTTTGCTCGTCCGCTGTGTCCTTTTTGCATCCATTGGCCAGTGTGACATGGGCTTAATTAACAGATTTCATTGGGAATCTGGTAACAATAGGAGATTAAGAAGGAATTGAATAATGGTACATAATATAGTATCCATTTATAGTATTATAAGATTACATTAATGCTAATTTTATATCCTTGTCCTCTATACATAAAATATAAAGTACAGAATACTATGTAGCCTTTGGATGACCAACTTTTTTTGACCAACAGAGTCAAATGTGATAAATTGTTTATGGCCTTTATAGAAAAGAAAATAATTATTAGAAAAAAAAGTTAAGAGAAAATATCTATCCATTCTATCTTTGGATAGAATATACCTACATAGGAATTAATCTGAGATACTAAAGAGTAATCAATTCAGAGCTGCTATTCATTGCACAGACTATACTTCCTAAAGCCTCCAAACTTTTCCTTTTTGTATATCAGCATCTCCAATGTGTGATACAGTTCTTTGCAAAAGTTTGCTTTATCATGTAAAGATTTCTAGGTTGGCCATTGGGATATGGAATGTCTATTGCTTAGGCTTCAGCATGAGAAATCTGAATTCAACCATTCAGTTGTTCGTAACATGATATATAATGGCTACACAACTGGATTAGAGAAATCTGAATGAACATTAGATGCAAAGAGATACATAATTCTCTGATCATTGAAACCATTCAGTAATAGTTGAAGTACCAGTCTGCCTAGTGAAAGCACTTACAATGAAGCTAAAGCTTAGTTATTTTGGACACATAATGTGAAGTCAAGAATCATTGCTTGGAAAAATGGAGGGCAATTGAAAAAGAGGCTGAAGCATGGCAGCTGGCTACTGTCATTAACTATGGGAAGTATGATCTTATAAAAACTCAAAGAAGCAGTTACCAGCAGACAATCCTGACCAAATAATGTATTAGAGTGAAAAGTGACAGAACAAGTAGCCATTCTGATTTTTACAACCAGGTCTGCTAACTAATATAAGTTAGATGCTTTTTAGCAAAGTATTCTTTTCAAAGGCTAAATTCCTATAATCAAATCATTTGCTTTTCTTAGATTTTATATAGTTGTAAAATATTGCTACTACTATTATTTAACTTTTTTGAATAGTGTATAGATGTTATAAATCACTTCCATCTCCAATTTAAAAAGTAAAAAAAATATTGAGTTTAAAAGGTTTGAAGATTTGGATTCCTCCTTTTTTTAACATTAGAGTTTGAGGTCTAGTTTCCTGATAGAAAATAAGGGATCTGTTTACATCTTAAATCTTTTGGAAAATCAAGATTGGCACCTTACTTTTTTCAATCTATTAACTTTCACAGCTCAATCTATATATTCCCCCATTTTTAGTTACAAAGAAATTCCTTTTCTCATAAAAGCTATCACATCTATATAAGGCTACTGTCTTCCTTTTATTAGGTGGTTTTCCATTGATTGACAAGTACTTCATTGAAAGGAAGACAGCATATCTGCAGCGTCATTTCAGAGACAAGCAAAATCCAAGCAGAAACTATTGCTTCACTTTTAATCTTTCATTGAAATTCCCTCTCCTGGTTTCATTTAAGATCACATATCTAAAAACAGCAAAACTACCTTTATATATCCAGATCAGCAATAAACAAAATCAGGTGTATTTTTGGTATTGATAGGTAGAAATCCACTTTATTATCAATGTGTTGCAAGTATACATTGGATATTTTTTAAACTGTTCTTACAGCACATCTGAAGCAGGGGTGGGATTCAACAGGTTTAATAATTGTATTGGTGAGTGCACACACAGCATTTGAAAATCACCCTCCCTGCAAACAATCACCTTCTCCTGTTGATGCGTGGCAATCAGCTGTGCTGTGCAAAGCAGCTGAGGTTGAAAAAGCAGGAAATAAAGGACAGCCTAGAGCCCAGTCAGGCATGTAGGCCAAACAGAAGATCGTTGGAGTGAACTGGTTCAGTTTCAGCTGGTTTTTGGAGTTACCAGTTCATCAGAACCAGGCCAAACTGGAATCCCACCTCTGATCTGATCTGAAGGATACACTAATAATAATAATAAATAATAAATAATAGATGCCCCCAAATTGCCCAAAGAGCTCCATAATTAGAAAATAACCCATCAGGGACAGGGACATGGTGGCTCAGTGCCTAAGACACTGAGCTTGTTGATCAGAAAGGTCGGCAGTTTGGTGATTTGAATCCCTACAACCATGTAACGTAGTGAGCTCCCATTACTTGTCCCAGCTTCTGCCAACCTAGCAATTCAAAAGCATGTAAAAATGCAAGTAGAAAAATAGGGACTATTTTGGTGGGAAGGTAACAGTGTTCCATGCACCTTTGTCATTTAATCATGCTGGCCACATGACCATGGAGACATTTTCGGACAGTGCGGGCTCTTCAGCTTTGTAACGGAGATGAGCACCACCCCCTAGAGCTGAAAACCACTAGCATGTATGTGTGAGGGGAACCTTTACCTTTACCTTTCATAATATTGCACTGGGTTATCAAGATATATGTCACACATTTTAAGTGCTTGAAATACATTTTAAAATACATCTCTCTATTGCCACTAAATACTAAGGCAAGATTGGAAAACTTGCAAGCTTACGTCCATGCAAGGCTCTGTCTAATTGAATATGGCTCCTGAAACAGTCAGTTTAGAAGGATTGGCAGAGAAGGAGAAGGAGAAGAGAACCAGTTTGGTGTAGTAATTAAGGTGCTGGCACAGAAATCAGAAGACTGAGAGTTCTAAACCACCCTTCGACATGAAAGCCAGTTGAATTACTTCAGGCCAATTCCTTCCTCTTAGCCAAACCCACCCCATAACGTGGGGAAAATAGGAGGTGGGAACATTAGGTATAATGTATCCTACTTGCATTGGCCCAAAATAAAAGTTTGATAAGAATCAAATAAGAGAAAATTGTGACAGAAAAGAGGAAGGGAGAACTGGGGCAGGGAAAGAAAAGGAGGTGAACATCTAGAATGAATATCTCATCAATTTTTACTCTTAACCCAACAACCTATTTTCACACTTCAGTAGATCAATTTTAAAAAACAAAGTAGCTCATGTCTATCTTAAGGGAACTTAGGTTATTAAAAACAAATAAGGATATGATTATCTTCATAGGGCAGTATTTTAGTTGCCTATGCTGGGGCAGAAGAAAGAGATGGAGCAGCATTTATCTGGCCATTTCCAGTTTTCCATATATTGTATTACAGGATTAATGATCATATTTCCACACTGTGTTGAGATATGCAAAAACAGGATAATGTAAACTGTCATATGAGAGGTTACTAGTTATTTATTTGTACTTTAAAATTAATAATTCTACCTTTCTACGAGGGGTTCAATTACATTAATATTTTGAATGCACACTCAGAACAGTTTTTCTTATCTTTCAACCACTTTGTGAAATAAATTAGGCTAAAAGATATATGGCAGGAGAGTTGAACCTGACTCCTCCTAGTCATGTTTTAACACTCTGAAGTCTATATCATCCCATCTCTAATTTTCTCAGATTTCCTCTATGCATTTTCCTCCATCTCATACTTACTCTTTTTCTTAAAATGTCCAATATTTTAGATAGATAGACAGATAGATAGATAGATAGATAGATAGATAGATAGATAGATAGATAGATGATAGATGCATAGTATTGATAGATAGATGTATACAGACTTTATAGTGTGTGTGTGGTGTCAAACAGACACACAGAGATGTGTATGTTAATGTGTATTTCAGTCTATATAGTTTTAGAGAGTGTGACTCTGATCAGCTTATGTAAAAATACAGAAAAAAAAAACTGTTGAAGTGAAGTGAACTGCATGACAGCTGAATCTAGGAGATGACTAAGTTGAGCCTGAGGGCGGGGTGCCCCCCAAAAGAGACCTAAGTCCAGTTCCAGTTGAAATCCATTGATCCTTATCTGATGCCAATTTGTCTTAACCATCAGTAAATCAGATTCTTTTGTATAGGTTGCATGGAATAAAGCCCCAGTGCTTTCTGAACTCTAGCCTGTTTCCTGGTTTCTTGCACCTGACACTGAGGCTGTTAATGGCCTGTGCTATAAAAGGTTTGCTATTTTTTTTATTATTATTATTAAATTTTTATTGGTTTTTAAAACAAACATAAACAAAAAAAAAACATAAAAACATCAAGTCATCTTCCATATATGTGCATACAGTGTGCCGGTTGGTTTACAAATTGTTTGTAAACATTTCATAGTCTTCAATTATAATTACATTGTATATAATCTCATATCTTCAATCAAATATTAAATACATTAATGTCATGATTAATCAATCATTTGACTATACTTTTATTCATTCATGTTTTACAAAATGATCATATTTTACTTAATTTGTTTTATGACAATTCATATTATCATCCCAGATCTATCCTAGAATCATTTTGTAGATGCAATCAGGTATTTCAAGTCTTTACTATATATTTCAGGTAAAATTCCCAATAAAAATATTTCTGGTTTCAAATCTATATTTTTTTTGTCATTTTTTCCAACCACATCATGTGTGGATTTTAGTCCAGTATTTTTTAGCATCCACACAAGTCCACCACATATGGTAATATGAGCCAGGTGTCTGATGACATTTCCAACATTTTTCGGATTTATTCTTGAACATTCTTGTTATTCTTGTCAGGGGAAAATGCTACCTGAAAAACATCTTATACACATTTTCTTTATATGCTGTTGACATTGTCATTTTATAATTTTGAGACCACAATTTTTGCCATTTCTCTAGATCAATCCCATATCCAAAATTCTTCCCCCAAGCAATCATAGTTTCTTTAACTTGTTCTTCTTCTAGTTTAATTTCTAATAAATATCCATACAATTTTTAATCACCTTTTCATCAGTACCTGTCAAAATCTTATCTAAGTCAGTCAGTTTATCATAGAAACCTTCTATTTTAGAATCTTTATCATACCTTGAATGTATTTGCGCATTTGAAAACCAATTCATCTTTATACCAATAAAAAGTTTGCTATTTTTTGTGGTTCTATAATATTTCTGCAACAGACAAACATTGAGGAAGTTATCTCCCATAAAGCCTTTTCATACACCATTCTAATATATGCTTTGAGTACAGATATACAAGATACTCTGTAGCCAAAAAAAATCTAGTCATAGAGCTGTAAGGCATCATTTAGGCCTTTCAAGTCCAATCCCATGCTCACTGCAGGAATCCCATTTGAAGTATCACAGACTTATTAAATAAATGTCAGAAAGTAACTTTAGTCCAACTGATTGGAATAAAATTTAAAAGGAGAAGAATAATGACAAGTTCTCAATTTTCAAATAATGGTATAGTATTATATGATGGTCTGTCTGTAAGACTTCTTTGCCTTATTAAATCTCATTATAATTACTTGAGGCATAACAATTTCTATAATGTTTAAAACCAACTAACATTCCACTATACAATTATAGGAAAATGTGTTCATGATGCATGTGTCTCTGTCTTTATCTCTATTTCTATTTCTGTCACTATCTCTAGCTCTGTATTAGCTCTATTTCCATTTCTATTGCTCTCTCTCTCTCTCTATCATCACTATCTGTATCTCTAATCTCTATAATTGCATTATTTTCCTACATTTATTAAAAAAACCAAGCCAAAGACACACTGCCAAAATCTTTGCTTATATATTCATTAATAAAATAAGAATCCCTACCCACCATCTGCTCTGCCACTTGATCTCACAGACTACAAAAAACTGCATAAAATTATTCACACATTTGAAGGCCTCACTAGAGAATGGCATCAATTTTATTTCTTTATTTTTATCTTTTGTATTGATGTTATTCAAAATATCTGCTGATTCCCACCCACCCCTCTTAATGACATGAAATTGTGAGGAAAATATTTGGGAACATGCAACAAGGGATGAATGCATATGGTGTGGTGGCTTCTGCTATGCGTGAGGGGATCTTCAGATCTTCCATTCTCTAAGGACTCCCAGAAAATCTGCTCTGATAATTCTACCACCAAACACTTCAGAGCAATTTCTGCCTGCC
>BLBF01000020.1:5457692-5467983 GCA_015471245.1 Laticauda colubrina
TGTTGCCAGCCAATCAAAGCCACAAAACAGACAGAAGAAACCAGGAACACCAATCAATCAAACTCCAAGTCCAATGAAACAGGTCCAGGCTCCCAGCCAATCAGAATGAACCAGCCTCAAATTTAAAAACCAGAAGCTGTGAGACCCACATCCACACAGAAGCCTGATGATGGCAGATGAGATTCTGCTGAAACGTTGCTACAACTTTAACAGAACTACAATGACGTGGGATAATACCCGAAGGAAGCTGAACAGCAGACATATAAGTACCCGCGATAACTTAAAAAAACATATATATATATATATATATATATATATATATATATATATATATATACATATAAATAAAACAATAGGACAGGGACATAGGCACATTGATATGCTTTTGCACCAGTCCTGGAGAACCAGTAGCAGAAATTTTGAGTAGTTTGGAGAACACCAAATCCCACCACTGCCATGATATTATTGTTAGCATCTCTCAGTGTAACCATTTCTCCTGGAAGAACTTATATATGTTATAACTTACAAATTCCAATAATGCATAAACGATCCTGCAGTATGTTACTTTAGTTATTGAAGGAGGATTAACAAACAAAAACTGTAATTATCTACCAATATTTGTCTTAAGGCTGAATCTAAACATCATGGTATTTTATAACATATGCAAGAGAGTGGTATTAATGGCTGAAAATATTTTAGTGCTATATGATAATTTATGTACTAACTATTTCTGGTATGTTCTAGAAGCCCAATCATTGTTATACTCAAATAGCAGTAATCTAATTCATTTCACAATTATTAGCTGATGATTTGAAGTTGCTGGAATATGGCTATGTCTTAGATAACTTAAGACTCCTCAGAGTACCATGGACAGCCAAAAAACAAAAAAAAACAAAAAAAAAACAACAACCCACAAACCAAGGGATAATCAAACAAATCAACCCAGAATTTTCACTTTGCGCACAAATGACAATGCTCAAATTATTCTACTTTGAATAATTGGGGGTGGGAGGAAGCCTAATTCTATGGAGGAAGCTCTAATGCTATCAAAGTATAAGGAAAGAGAAGATTAGGACAATTGGCAGCAAGGTGGTTTTATTTATTTATTTATTGTTAGGGAAAAGCTAGAATAACTTTCTGAACCCTAGAAAGTCCACAAACAAACTGTAGAAATGTTTATGAAGGGAAGAATACACTTTTTAAAAAATACTGCAGATTTTATCAGTTCCCTTTTATCATACTAAGAGTGGATAAACTCTACATGGCATAGTTTATATATTTTGTCAATAGAGTATTATCCAAACAATCTATCAAAGTGCATAGTTTCAAGGACTTCTGCTGTGGTCAACTGAGGGGGAAAAAGAACTGTTTTATCCATCATAATGCCTTGACTTCTAGTTCTATTCTTCTGAACTTGCAGGGCTTTTTCCCCCAGGGTTTTCTGCCCTAAGTGATGTGCCTTGTTTTGTTTCCCCCAAATTGGCTTTAAAAATACGCCATCACAATATAGAGGATAGGGAATTAATTTTGTTTTTTTTTAATCACATATAAACGGAGCTCTTTCTCATACAAAAATGTTACCTGACACTGTTTCATTTTTCAACAGTAAGATCTTTGCTTGAAATTTTCATTCAGTTCCCTTAAATATATAAATAAAGTTATTGATTTATTTTTAAGGTGAAATTTTAAAGACTATTTATATAAAATCCTTGTCTTTTTTCTCAGAGTGGGAGAGCTTACTCCACTCAGAAGCAATTGTTATTTTGAAAGGCTTAAAGCACTGGATTTCCGGATATCAGGTTGAACCAGTTAAGGTCCAAAACAATAAGAACTCTGTGTGTGGCTTCATCCCAGAAGCCTTTTGGTGTTCATGCTATTTGTCACAACTGATCTCTTAGGACAGGGGTGTCAAACACAAGGCCTGTGAGCTGTCAGAGGTGGTCAGATCTGGCCTGTGGGGCTATCCTGGAAAATGTAAAGGGCCGGCCCAGATCGTTTCAGTCCGGTCTATTCAATGCAAAGAGAAACATGCCAGCAGTTTGGGGAGTGGTGTCAAGCTGGCCTTGCCCATCCAGTTGGCCACACCCATTCAACCACACCCACCCAGCCCTCTGAGGTCAACAACAGCCCTGATGCGGCCCTCAGTGAGTTGGACACCCCTGTTCTAGTCCATTTTCTGAATCACATTCTCATTCTCTCCGTTCATAGACAATGCATAGAATAGCAGAATAACAGAGCAAAATAACAAAGTTGGAAGGACCTTGGAAATCTTCTAGTCCAACCAGGAGGCCCGATACCATAAAGAATTTGTGGGTTTTCGTAGAAGGTCTATTTGATGTAGGTCTACTTGATGTACTGAGGTTCCGTAGTACAATATCCAGGGAATAGAAAAGGACTATCCAAAGCTTAAAATTGAGTATTAACAATCAATTAACAGATATTTGGAGAGATTCAAATGAAAACATCATGAAATCTTTATTTAATGGACCAACTAAATGTCCATTATTTATTAATGCCCTTTAAATTGGAGAACATATCATTCATAAAAATTTGTTCCATTTATATAATGACATCATTATGCAAATGTCTCATAGTAAGCCACTTGTGTAAATTGATGTTATTTGTGTAATGGTTTTATTACATAAATGACATTAATTAGTATAGAGAACTGCTTCCTTCCATCCCAAGTCCATCAGCTTCAATAAATCTAGCTTTCATTATAACTTGATAGGTAGACTTTAATTTTTCACAGCTGCTAAGACTGTAAGAATTCATGTTTAAATGACATTTTTATCATTCTGAAATAGTATAGCTAAATATTACATTGGATAAGGTCCTCTTCTGAATCAGTTCAATGCCCTGTGGAAAATGCACATTTAACAAAGAAATTATACCCAAACAAAGAAAAAATACCCACACTTGCACATGCCATAAGAAAGAAAGTGAGTAATTTTTTTGTTTATCTTTCCAGCATTGGTACCTGAAGAAGTTCCTCCATTAGCACAGGAAAGAAAGCTATTTAAGTCATGACTGCTGCAAATTGTTCTCCTAATATTCTGTGCCAATCTTTCAACAAAGAAAAGAGAGATATTTTTGCAGCACTTGGAAAGGGATTACAAGATAGTATTTACCTCACTGAAAATACAGTTTTCAGTCTCATTTCACCAAAAGGAAATGAAAAATCAATCAGGGATTAAAGGATTGTCTTCTAAATGGTAAACAACACAAAGGAATGCAAAATAATAGCAAATAGATTGTTAATTTCTCCTCAGAGAGCATGTTTATTTTAAATATTCAAATGTATATTACTCAACCTCTTTTCTGTTTATCCTTATATGAAGATCATGTTGAGTTCATTTGCTGGACTGCAAATGTCTCACAGACATTTGTGAGATGAAATATCATAAATATTTCATAATTGCTAAAATACTTGAAGTAAAATATAAACAGTTGTGAATTCAACCTAGCAAAAATCAGTTTTGATTAAAATGACTAACTTTGTCAGACTTGATAAAATGGGAAAGAGAAATCTGCTCCAGATTTCATATGGTGACATATTTTAAACATTAGTGTATTATAGGAGCTATGTCATAAAGGAAAAAAACCGTGTCCCTTAACCTTGTGTATGTTGCTTTTTGAACTAGCTTTTTGAGAGCTCATTAAATCTAATCGGAGACATTTCTGAGGATGCATTCACACAACTTTTTCTGTTGGACACCCTTATGGACTCCTTGTATGGTTCAAAATAAAGTGATAAAAGCAATGGCCTACTGCGTTTATACTTTTGATGTATGTGTGATGTAACAATGCACTTACAAAAGAGGTGGGGCTTTGTCGTACTCTGTATGGGTCAAGCTAAATGATAAAAATAAATTGATAAAAGCAAAGGCCCACCATGTTTGTCCTTTTGATGTGTGTGTGTGAGGTCATAAAAAGGGGGAGGGGGCTCTTTTAACGATATACATTTTAAAATGTATATTTTCCATAGGGCATTGAACCAATTCTAAAGGGTACCTTGTTCAATGTAATACTTAGCTATACCATTTCAGTATGATACAAAATGTCATTTAAACACGGATTGTTAAAGTCTCTGTGAAAGATTAAAGTCTACCTGTCCAGTTATAATGAAAGTTAGATTTATTGGAGCTTGATGCATTTTGGATGGAAGGGAACAGTTTTCTATACCAAAAGCCATGTTTGCCCTTTTGATGTCTGTGTGATGTCACAGTGTACTTATGAAAGAGATGGAGCTTTGCTATATTCTCTCCTGCAGCCACTGCTGCTGTACTTATAAGTTTAGGCTTATAAACTATATAAGTTTAGGCTTATATAGAATGAAGAAAGATATTTCCTAGTATTTTGCCATTTTATGTGTTTATATTTAAACCCTGTCTGCCAAGTCTGTGTACATCTGTCTCTGCACATGGCGAATAAAATTCTGTACGCATTCACATTTTTGCACTGCAAGCTCTAAGATAGCAAGAGATGAAACTTACTAAATTTTAAAAAAAGTAATTCATGCTTATTTCAAGAAGAGCACAACAAAGCTGAGAGATATATTTTACTTCTTAAATAGGCAGAAGATTTACCAGAACACCCTAGTGAGCTATAGCTGCCAGTTTTGTGAAGTAGTCTAGACAAGAATCATACTCAGAAGCAGGGGTGGGATTCTACCGGTTCTGGCTGGTTCTAGAGAACCCCTTGTTATGATTCTGTGCAGTTTGGAGAACTGGCAAATCGTGCCACTGGCTGGCCCCGCCCCACCCTGCCTGGCCCCTCCCAGCCACTCCTTATCTTGCATTGACTGCTCACCTAGAGATATGCCTGCAGCCCAGGCTGCTCTTTGGTTCCTCATCCAGACCCAACCTTAGATATGCAGTGCCACCTTGGCCCTGCCCCCTGGGTGTGCACACAGGAGGTGGCAAGTGCGCAGGGTCTGGCGTCCCTGGGGACTGCTTTCTGAGTGCTGGCCTTCACCCAGGATGCATTGCGGGCCTAGCCTTCTCATGCTTGGGGCTGAAGTGGCAGCATGGATCTAAGACTGGCCCTGAGTGGCGCCACTGCCTCCATGCCCTGCTCACTGGCCTTTCCCTGGGACCATCCCATCCCCACATGGGAAAGCAACATCTCTATGTGTGCTTGGAGGAAGAAAGAGGTAGGAAGGAGAGGGCATGGGAAACCCAGGAGCCTTCTGTCTACCAATGTGTCATGGGCAGTAGTATCCATAGGAGACCACAAGCCGCAATGGCTCTAGGGGAAAGGAGCGGAAAGCAAATGATGGTGGCGTGTGGCTTTGGCATTGCAGGGGGGAGCAGAACTGTCCTTTGGCATTAGGCATGGAGGCAATGGAGGGGAGGGTGAACAAAAAGGGAAGCTTTGTGAGTTTTTTTTTTTTAAGTGGGCAGAGGCTTCCCATTTTGATCCCCTTCCCCTGATGTTGCCTCTGTGCCTGAAGGACCTCTGTGTGACTCTCAGCTCACCTCTCCAACTCGTGCATGTGTGTGTGCGCACGTGTGTGTGTGTGTGTGTGTGTGTGTGTGTGTGTGTGTGTGTGCACCTAAGGTCTCTCCTCCCTTTGCAGGCCAGTGCTGTGACAATGGAGAGGAAAACATTGTGAGAGGCTTCAGGCTGAAAAAAAGAAGCATGGCAAAAAAAAGAGCTAGTTTGTACTTTCTTTGCAGCCTAGCAGCACAGAAGTTTGTCTCTCTCTGTGTGTGTGCTTAAGGTCTCTTCCTCCTCTTTTTCCTCACTTTCCTCCTCTCCTCCTCCTGGCACAGAAACAAGACTCATGCTCTTTTTTTTCTCATGCAGCTTTGCAAGCCTGTTCCAACAAGGCTTGGAATGCAGGAGAGGATAAACTACCTTTCCCCTTTTAAGCACTGTGTCTCCTATGAAACCATTCTCATTTGCACCTTTTCCAAAATTGCTGGCTGAGTTGGTTTGGTCTCTCTCTCTCTCTCTCTCTCTCTCCCCCTCCTTCTCTCTTTTGAATAGTTTTCTCAGTACTTCCTCAATGTTCTGGATCTTCGGTTTTGTTTTGCTGGAAGGGTGAGTTAAAATTGTTCCTTCTCCTGCACCTTTCTTTCCACTTTCTTAGAAGCAGAAAGTCACAGGTCTAATCTGGAAGGGAATCACTGTGCTGAACCACTGAAAAGGGCAGGTGATGGTCATTCCCTCTTTCTGCTTCCCCAGGTCTTTGATTGGGGGTTTCCTCTGCAGCAAAGCAGAGAGACTCTTCCGGTGAAGATTTCTCTGTGTCTTCTAATTTTCTTCCAGAGAAGAATAAAAAAGCCTCTTCCTTGAAGGCTTTTCCAGTTCTTCATTCTGATTTTCTCCAGGAGCAAAAGAAAGCCCTTTCTAGTGAAGTCTTCCCGATGTGTTTATTCTGATATTCCCCTGGACTGGAGCATAATCATCTGGTGGCAGGCCTTAAGTAACAATCCCATGCTTATTTTATTCTATGCATGGCCCACCCACTATTTAATTTACCACTGTGGCCTCTTTCCCAAACTGTATACTTGTCTTCCCCCCTCCCTCTCTCTCTCTCTTACACACATACAGGTCCATGGTAAAATTGTCTTCCATGAAACCAGTCCCTGGGGTCAGAAAGTTTGGGGATCTCTGAATTAGACCATGCAGGATTCCTAAAGGAGAGCACTTTTAAGGATTATGTATTAATAAAAAAGTAACTAATTTAGTTCTGATCCTAAACACTAAAGCTGTTGCACATAAAAAACAAAGCAGCTCTGATCATTTATGACAGCCACATTTTTTATCTGGGTGGAGGGCCTGGGAAAGGTGTCAGTATAACAGAATAACACTTAGAAGGGACCTTGGGGGGGATCCTATACTATTTCTGAGAAATGGCTGTCCAGTCTTTTCTTAAAAACCTCAAGTGTTGGAGAACCCAGAACTTCTGAAGACAAGTGGTTCCACTGGTTAACTGTTCTCACTGTCAGGAATTTCTCCTTAGTTTTAGGTTGCTTCTCTTATTGTTCAGTTTCCATCCATTGCTTCTTGTTTTGCCTTCTGCTTCTTTGGAAAATACATTGTCCCCCCCTTTCTTTGTGGCAGCCCCTTAGAAGCCTCTTGCCTATCACACTCTTGGGCAAAGCATGTGAGCCATTTTCTCCTTTCGGTGGTCCATGAAAGTACATTTATAGTATGTAGATAATAAAGTTGAAAAAAAGTGAACATTTTTACATAATTATAGATGTGTTGAGGCTGGGTGTGACAAGGAATGGCTGGGAGGGGAGGGGAGGAGTCAGGCGAGGCACCCCTTGATGTGATTGACTGAGTTGGCCACACCTACCCAGTCACATGATCACCAGGCCACACCCACAAATTAGGACACACCCACAGAACCGGTTGTTAAAAAATGTGAATCCCACCCCTGCCCAGAAGCATCTATGACACTTTGCTGCAGCCAACTCGCTATGGCCAAGTCGTCACGGCCAATTTGCTGTGGCCAACTTGCCATGGGACAACTTGCCATGACCAACTCACTGAAGGACAAGAGTTACACTGATATCAAAGAAATGGTGGAATAGAATAATTAAAGAAAGGAGGCAAAAGGAAGGACAAAATAAAAACTGAATGACAATTTTTTTAAAAAAATATTTATTTTAAATAATGAAATTGAATTTATAAATTGTCCTGTGATGAATTGTCCTGCAGCAAATTGGCCATGGCAAATTGTCCCATGGTGAGTTGGCCATGGTGAGTTGGCTGTAGTGAGTTGGCCATGATGAGGTGGCCACCATGAGTTCGACACTGTAAGTTGTCCCATTCCACACCCAAAAGTATTAGTTTTAAATTTATTGCATTAAGAGAACCCTGCAAGTCTGAAAATACATCTCCCTACCCCGACCTTTACAGACCAAGGAACTAGTGTGGATTCCTCCTGAGATGCCACCACTCTAGTCTGTAACTCTTCTTCCTATTTCCTCATTTGAACACAGAGTTCAAACTCCTGGCAACTCCTGGCACTGTGCCTTAGTTAGCTTTCCACAAGACAAGTACAGTTATCATTTTCTTTACTTTGGCTTACACTGAATCAAAACCAATTGAGATATCTATAGCATCCTTATACTATTGTGAAATGTTTTCTATCCAGTTTAAGAGCTGATCTCCTTGTCTGGGGAGATGATTCAGCTAGGACTTGAGAAGGAATTCCAGCAGAAGGAATTCAGGCAGATCTCTTGAGCAGGAGTTAAATGTTCTCCCATTGAGGACCAACCTCATTTTCTATTACCTGCCTATCTATAGTGGAAGTTGACTCTGGATTCCCTTGATAAGCAAAGGCCTAGGGGCCACAGTATCATCACAGGTGATAGGACTCTAAGTGGCTGCAAAGTTGCAGTCAGTTGCCTTTGGAGGACAGTTTTGAGAGTGCTTTAGAAAAAGCACTCAAAAGTGCTTTGAGAGTGCTTTAGAAAAAGATGCCCAACATCCACTCATGCATTTCCTTGTTTGAACATTCCTTTGCTCACATTTGCTGATAATACTGTGAGGAGAAACAGAGTCTGTATCTGTTCTTTGACTCTCAAGCAATTTATAGCAGCTGGGAAAGAGACATTTATGTTAGTGAAACCTCAACTAAACAGATAAATAAATAAAAATGCCCACTTTCACAGCTTGATGCGCCAGGTCCTCCAAGGGCTCCTGGGAGACCTCTAATTAGCAAAACAAATATGGCAGGAAATCCTAATCACCAATTAGGATCATGTCTGATTTGGCACTGAATGAGCTACAAATACCAAGGGTAGATTCTCTTCCCCCAAAAATCTGAGTCCCTCCCTCAAATTGATTTATTTTCAGTCATTTCTTTCAGTTTGACTGAAAGGATTGTTGCACTGTACTGGTTATGTGTGCATTCACTCCAGAATTCAAGTTGCAGGGACAAAAAATGTCTAGTCCAGAACACTTTATATTTCCTCGACAGCAGGGGTGCCAAACTCATGTCATCGTGGCTGCATTACGTGACATATTGTGACTTTTGTTCCCCTTCACTAAACCAGGCATGGGCGTGGCCAGTGCATGATGCATCCAGCCCGTGGGCTGTGAGTTTGACAGCCCTGCTTTACAGTATGTGGATCACAACAGCTAGGATAAGGAGTTGTAGATGCCTTCCAAAAAGGCAGCATGGGGAAATTCTCTCTGTGTCCTGAAGATTTCCAGACCAGTTTGTGCACTATCCTTTCCTCTGTCATCTTCCAAGCATAATAAGCAGAGATGTATGCCTAAATTTCAGAAACTCTGCTATTTGCACACACAACTTCCTGGATCTCTTCAGACAGCATTCAAAGAGGAAAGACAGAACCTATTATTTATGCATAGCAAGCCCAATTTTGCTCACCTTACTCAAGCAATACCTTAATTGATTGGTAAAAAAAATTCGAATCAACAAAAGACAAAAAGTCAATAGAATGTCAGGCTCTGACTTAAGAATGAGTCCTGATGGCAATCGAAACCATCAATTAGTTACCACAGAAAATTCACACATCTCAGTTCTTTCCCAGTGAATTAAAACAGACCCTGTGCAGACATCTCTCCTTGCAATTGATGGATGTAGGGTAGAATATGTGACAACTCTAATTATTTTTTCAGCTGACTAAAATATTTTTTCACATTTGCAAAATTTCAGCAATGTAGGGACTTTTAAAAAATATTTTGTAACATAAATAAACTAGGTTTGCAGGTTTGCTGTATTTTTAAACAAAAATCTATGATGCTGTTGTGATACAGTATGATTTATTATGATGATAGTTCACACACTCAGATGTTTAGATGTGACATTTTTATCCATCTAGTGGGCCCTGGAATAGAGAGATGTGTGTGTTTGATGGTGCTAAAGATATCATTGCAAGATGTAAGCTGTTCCAAATAAAGCTGCTTTTTGGAATTGACTGATGTTGAATTTGTCAGTGCCAATAGTGTTCCAATAATGATCCAGTAGCTTTGAGATCTCACCCGAGGCACTAATTAATATTAGTAATACCTTTGCTTTCTTTTGCCACAGTCATTCTACTAGTACTGTCATGTTCACTATCCAGACTTTTTTTGTCTTTTTTATTGCCAATTGTTAAGTCTGGGGTGTTATCTGACAGGTGCCTGTCTATTTGTATTCTAAAGTTCTAGAACTATTTAACTTCTTTATTTTCCTATTACCTTCTCTATTTTATGGTTTCATCAATTCTTGCTTGCAAGATTATGATGATTATTATTATTATTATTATTATTGTTATTATTATTATTATTATTATTATTATTATTATTATTATTATTATTA
>BLBF01000020.1:5479877-5495465 GCA_015471245.1 Laticauda colubrina
AGCGTATCTGTTATTTTTACTGTATGTTAATAAACATACAAGCTTAGCTCACTCATTTATCTGTGTTCCTATCTGACTCACGCTGCACATTCTGTTTAGCTTGTCTACCTAACCCTGGTTGGGGAACCCAGGCTTAACACACCCCAACCACCGTCAGTTCCTGAGGTTTTTCTATGGCAGCCACCATTTTCAATACAGGCCTGTCATCAGCCCCTCGGACTTTTACCAAGTTCTTGGCAGTGGTAGCGGCACACCTCACAGCCTTACCCATAAGGATCCTTACCCATAATGCTATTTGGACAACATCCTGATAGCATACTCTTCCAGACCCCAGAAGAGAAGGATCTGATGTCAACAATCAGGATTCTTTGACAGCATGGATTCTCGATAAACATGGACAAATGCCACCTAGTACCATCAACGCAGCTCTTGTATCTGGGGGCTATTATAGACACCTTGGCCGGACAGCTTTTTCTCTCACAGGAGCGTCGAGACAGTATCAGGGAAGTCATGTCGTTGATCCTTTCTTCCAGAGAGGCACCTATCATCTTGCTATCTCAACTTCTTGGCAAAATGATATCATGCATTGGGATTGTCCCATGGGCCTGCTTCCACACCTGAATCCTTCAGTGGTTCCTGCTCCCTTACCAGAGGGTGAGCAGGGGCAACTCTCCAAGGAGGGTTCACATTCCCTTGCCAGTTCTTCATTCCCTCCATTGGTGGCAGTCCTGAATCATGGATCAGGGATGCTTATACAGAGAACCCCAAAGGATCATCATCACCACCAACGCCAATCTCTATGGTTGGGGGGCCCACTTGGGAGTCCACATCACCCAGGGGAGGTGGTCATGAGAGGAGCTCGCCCACAACATAAATTGACTAGAGCTCAGGGCTACCCGCTTAGTGCTCAAGGATCTAAGGCAGGAGGTGGTGGGGAGACAGGAGGTGGTGGGGAAACATGTTCTTCACCTCATGGACATTGTGGCTACAAAGGCCCACATAAACTGGCAGGGGGGCACACGCTCCTGATCTCTAATGCAGGAGGCAACTCAATTGTGCAGGTGGGTGGAGAGAAACCTATTGTCCTTACGAGCAGAACATCTCTCGGGAGATCTAACCTGCAGGCAGACTGGTTGAACAGGGCCACAGTCAACCAGTCAGAATGGTGACGGCATTCCAGTCTATTCCAGGAGATGACGGAATGCTTCAGCCACCTGATTCTGGATCTCTTTGCATCAGCAGAGAACATGTAATTCCTGAGGTTCTTTGCTCAATTCCCTTCCCGGGAAGCAGAAGAGGTCAATGCTCTCTGGAGCAGGTGGCCCCAGGGACTATTGTATGCCTTCTCCCCTTTGCCCTGATTCGGGGGGAATCAGGAAAGTACTGATAGAAAGGGTGGAGGTTCCGTTGGTAGCTCCTTACTGAACCTGGCATCCTTGGTTTGCCGACCTGGTGGGCCTGTAAGTAGCCAGATCCTGGAGAATTGCCCTGCACAAGATCTCCCTCAGCCAGGGCCTGATTGAGCATCCAGTTCCAGCCTGGTTTTGGTTGACTATCTGGCGTTTGAGCAGGGGATCCTAAAATGGCAGAGGTTTTCCACAAAGGTCATTCAGACCATCCAAGTGGCCAGAAGACCTTCCACAACCAGGATATACAATATAACGTGGAAGATTTTCTGCAGTTGGTGCGCTAGTCATCAATTGGAACCCACTGTTGTTTCTGTTGCTAAGGTATTAGAGTTTGTGCAGGATGGGTTGGATAGAGGTCTCACCCCAAATACCTTGAAGAGACAGGTGGCTGCCTTGGCCTCAGTAATTTTGGTCAAGAGCTCTATTACTCTGGCCCAACACCTTAGGGTGAAAGCCTTCCTTAGGGGAGCCACAAATTTGAGGCCACTGGTGGTCCACCGCTACCCCATCTGGGATTTGCCTAAGGTCCTGCAGGCACTGACTTCTCCCCCATTTGAACCCTTGTGTAAAGTCTGCCTTTGCCTTCTCACATGCAAGTTGTCATTCTTGGTTGCCATTACCTTGACCAGGTGTATTTCGGAGTTGGCAGCCTTATCCATCAGGAAGGATCTGTGCATATTCCATGCAGACAGGGTGGTTCTGCAGTTGGACCCTATCTTCCTGCAGTTGGACCCTATCTTCAAGGTGAACTCCTTATTCCATCGTTCACAGGAGTTGATTTTGCCTAATTTCTGTCCTGAGTCTACCCATGCACTGGAAAGAAAATGGCACTCCTTGGACTTTAGTAGGGCCCTCCCTATTTACTTTAAAAGAACAATTTCTCTTAGGAGGACAGAAGCCCTGTTTGTTTCCTTTCAGCCATCAATTTTGGGTCACAGGGTAACACCTTCCACAGTAGATCATTGGCTCAGAGCTTGCCTTGCAAAGGCCTATGAGTTACAGAGCCTTCCTGTACCCAGAAGGATCACAGCACACTCAACCAGAAATGCAGCGACCATCACAGCAGGCATAGATTTTGGACATTTGTAGAGCTGCGACCTGGTCATTGGTGACCCCATTCATAAGACATTACAAAATTGACTCCTTTGCCTCAGCGGAGGCATCCTTTGGAAGACGAGTCCTGCAGGGTGTGCATGTAGAGGTGGGGACCTCCAACCAATCCAGATCCCACTTGTATAACAGCCATCATCCAGCTTTGGTATGCCCCATCCTGGATTCTCCCTTCGGCTCAGTGGAGAAGGGGCGTTGGTCCTATCTGAATGATTCTTTTCCGGGAGCCGAAGGGAGAATCAAGTCAGGTCAGAATAGGGAGGAAATGTCCCTTTTTTTCACAGTATCAACTGAACTATCTGTTTGAGGACAAGAAGCAGCTGAATTCGCTTCAAGGTCATTCAGAACTGGGGACCGTTACCAGAGGGTATGTCCTCAGCTTTTCAACTCAGTCTGCAGCACTAGGAGACTAGAGACTACCCATCCTGGATTCTCCCTTCAGCTCCCCGAGAAGAAGCGTTCAGGTAGGACTAACGCCCCTTATCTCAAACATGAAGCTAATACAACAAACTATACATGTCTTGACTGGACCTCTCAAATAAAGTTTAATATAGACCAGATATTATCAACATGGAATTGGACAGGGGTGGGCTTCTACTGGTTCTATGTCTGCTGATGTTTTTGCTCACCTGCCCACCCGGGCTGTTACCTGACCTTTATTTCCTGTTTTTTTTTCAGCTTCAGCTACCATGTGAGGCACAGCTGCAGTTAAAAAAAGCAGGAAAAAGGAGCTTTTTGAAAGGCTGCTTCTCTGCACGCAACATGCTGATGACAATTTACAGGCGCTTGCTGGCAGTGTGCAAGGAAGCACATCATAAATCACCGAACCTCAGAAAAGACTGAACTGGTAGTTAACCCTGTCGGATCCCACCCCTAGAACTGGAGTTCGAACATTCATCTCCACGCTGCCATATTTTTGACTAAAATCAACAGCACTGGAATAAAATATAACAACTACTTTTAGCTGGATAACATTTAGATTAGTATGCATATTAGTTAACATTCAAATAATGGCAGAAGCCCAAGTTTAACATTAAACAATATAAAACTCTCCCCTGAAAATTAAAAAATAAAGGAGAGGGATAAGAAAACATAAAAACATACAAGAAACAGCTGTGTTTTTTAAAAGGATAGATTTCCAAAAATTGCTACCATCCCTCATAACCATACTCAATTAAAATGAAAAAAATGCTGAATTAGATTCAGTTTAAGATAATATAAATTTAGTTTATGATAATAATATGAATAAGACTTTTAACCATTGACTAGTCAATGTGAGATATCCCAATTCTTTATTCCAAATAACTTGTAAACACCAACATTCATGTTTAATTTTAGAATTTCATTTTATATTGAAAATTTAGAGTAGAAAATGCTAATATAATAATTGAGGACTTGGTTATTGCTAATGCACTTACAATGCATTGGGAAATTTTAAAAAATGCAATGAAGTATGCTATCTAATTGCAGTTTTAGACACACTAAATCGGAGGGGTCAAACTCAACTTCATTGAGAGCATCAGGGTTGTGTTTGACCTAAGGGGGCCAGGGTGGGTGTGGCCAGCTCAATGTCACTCATGCCAGGGGCACTTGTGGTGGCCCATGAACTCTGCCAGTGAAAACAGGCTCTTGAGCTCCATTTTTGGCTGAAAGTTTTCGGCAACCCTCTGCCAGCAAAAATGGAACTCTGGAGGGCTGCCTCCTGGGAGAGGCACTTCAAGCCAGTCCTTCACTGTTTTCAGGGTGGCCCCACAGGCCAGATCTAAGCACCCTTCAGGCTAGATCTAAGTACTCCATGGGCCAGTTTTGCCCCACAAGCTTAATAGTGCTAGTACTATTAGTAACATGTTAAGTGAAAGAAGATCCAAGCCCATGCCTAGTGTTTATATATTTTAATATCACATACATTTTTAGGCACACCCATTGTAGTTTTAAAACCTGACCACCGAAATTACATTGTAAAAATAAAATTAAATATGTGCCTAGTGGAAAAGCTGAAAATCTGGAAAGTTAAATTCCCATCTTTATATGATACCCATGATTTGCTAAAGAATATATAAACATTAATTCTTCTTATAGAAACTTTCTTAATAATACCAGGGAGCCTAAAATATCCTGAAGATATAAACACAAGAATCCCTCCAAATTCTCTCTTGGAGAGGAAAAGCTCTTTCCTTACGTGCTTGTGGGATTTTTAATTACCTATTTATATCAATATCAGTCTGCAATGACAAACTGAAGTGTTAACAACTACAGATATTTTGTTTTTCTTAGAATAATTGCTCCTAGATTTTTCAAGAAATTCCAACAGCATGTAAACCTTAACTTTTGATAATTTTCAATAGACAGAATCAAAAGAGGGTATATGAGATTAATTCAAGATATTTTAGAAAATTTGATAGTTTACCAAGCATTTACACTATCTAAAAAATGTACTGTGAACACTCTCCGCAATTATCAATCAAGCAAATAATAATAAAAATAATAACATATAATAATAACTTGTGTTTGTCAGCGGCCACATGTATGCCCAACATGTCATTTGATTTCATTGTATATCAGGGCCCATGTTCTAATACCCAATTAAATATAGGAGATGATAAAGCATATTTTGATCAGTTTTGTAACACATCCTGATATATATTTCATTTATAATAAACCTCACTAAAAGATTAGAACAATTCTTTGCATTCAAATTTTAAAAAGTTTGAAATCCATATTTGATCATTATTAATTTTTTTGCTCCATAACAAAGGACTTTGTCTACATCCAATGTATTTACAGTTGCTAATGTATATCTAAAATATATATCAGATAAACCTAGATTGCATAGGAAGAACAATAAAAAATAATTTACAATATAATTCATGTGCCAAAGTCAGCTTCAAAATTAAGGCATCAACATTAACAAACAAATCAGGTGTTCACTTGCACATCCATTCAAAGCTATACCAGCTTTCAAAATCATTTATCTGAGCCTTATTAAAAGCAACTGGTCTGCATAATGGCAGTCATAACATGTGCTGTTATGTCAGGCACAATGGAAAATAAGTTATTTCTAGGATGAAAATATAAACCAGAAGATCTCATAGAATGCACGGGATAGAAATGTGAAAATAAATAAATTCAGTTACTTTGCAGCGTTTAGATGAAAAGGGGAAATTTCATCCTAGCTTCACACATTATGATAAAGACTAGGTCCCACTGGCCGACAGATGCAAAATGTATGCAAAAAGGACACAGCAGACGAGCAAAATTTCGGGGGTGGCTCCATTCGTTGTTATCCGCTCCAAAAGGTGGCCCAAATTTGCATAAACAGAACAGAAAAGATGGGAAAGGAACAGACGGGGATAGTACATAGTGGAGATGTTAAATGGATGTTTGTAGGAAGCCAAGCGGATGGAAGCGGATGGAAGTGGGTGACACATCTGAACGGCTTCCAGGGGAGAATTGCGAAGCAGACGCATAGCGGAAGGGGCAGATGCATAGCGGATGATGCGGATGCATCACGGATAGCAAGAGGAAACAAAGTGGATACCTCTCGGATGCCACACGGATGCCGTGCGGATGTCGCGCGGAGGCCATGCAGATGTCGCGCGGATGCCATGCGGATGTCGCGCGGATGTATATCAGATGCAAAGCATTCACTTCACATGCGGGGAGTATGAATTGTGTCAGCTCCGCGGATATAAAAGGATGCAGCTCGCACGCGGTCAGCATTCAGAGGAAAGACGTGCTGCCACATACATCTTCGAATAACATCATGGTTCGTCAGTCAGGGAAGAAGAGAAAGCCTGTACTTACTCCTGCCAGCCCTGGCAAGAAGGAGAGATCCACCATCCCACCCCCTGGCACTGACTCTGAAGCTGCTGGTGCTGCTGCTGCTGCTGCTGCTGCTGCGGTTGATGGTGCTTCTCGTGCTGCTGGTGCTGCTGGTGCTTCTCATGCTACTGGTGGTGCTGGTGGTGCTAGTGGTGCTGCTGCTACTGCTACTGCTGCTGCTGCTCTGGTGGACCAGCCCCAAGGCCCTCAAAGTCCTGCTGCTCAAGCCCCTGAAGGCCCTGCTGCTGAAACCCCTGCCAGAGGGAGGAAGAGGCAAGGGAAGGAGAAGGGAGAGAGGAAACAGTCCAACATTTCCAAAGACCATGAGGAGGAGGTGCTGGAATGGCTGAGGGAGAATGAGTACCTGTGGAGAAAGGGCCACAGACTCTATCGCGAAACCAAGAAGAAACAGGCAGCTTGGAGAGACAAGGAAGAGAGCCTGGGCTACACTGCAGATGTACTCCTGGGTTGGTGGAAGCACATGCACACCTGGTATGGCAAGCTACACCTCAAGAAATCTGGGCAGGCTGCTGTCAAGCTTACTGACCGAGAGATGTACGTCATGTCCAAGTGCAGCTTCCTGGAAGGTGAGGTCCACCACCGAGGAGCAGCCCCTCTGACACCCCTCTCCCTCAGACAGCCCACAGACAGCCAGTCCTCTTCCAGCCAGGAGACAGCTTCCCTGACCAGGCAGGTGTCTTTGGAGGGCCCCATGGCAGAGACCCCCCCCGACAGCTGCACTCCCCATGCCAGAGGACTTGGAGGATCCCCTGTCACGAATGTAGCAACAAGCGGCAACCACCAGAAACCAACCCACACCCACACCCAGCTCCACAGGATGCAGGCAGAGAGGCAGACTGGAGGGCCAGAGCCACACTGTCCTGTTGGAGATCAGGGACACAATCAAGACCAGCATAGAACTTCTCTCTCAGCTGGTCCACAGTGACATACCATCCTCGGACTGGAAGCCCTTCATCATCTACAAGACCCAGACCCTCATTGACCTGCCTGAGGCCCAATACCATGTCATGAAGCAAAAGATAACAGCACTTCTGCACAACCCTCCAGGCCCAGCTGAACCTGCTCCGACCCAGTCCAGGTCTGCTCCTCCACCCCAGGTGATGTCACCGCCTTTCCATGGCTTTCAACAGCCCCTCACCTACCAAGGCTACGAATACCAGGACTTCCCACAGCAGAATCAGCCCTTCCCAGTCCATGCCCAGGTTCATCGCATGCCACAGACACCACACCTTGCCCAGCTGCAGACGAGGCAGCCCCAATACACTCCTCCTTCCTCCACCCCACAGCCAAGCCTGTCAACAGACAATCTGTCATCAGACTTGTGCCTGACATCCCAAGTACTTGATGAAGGGCTTCTCAACCTCACAGGACTGAGTCAGCTCTCGGACAGCTTCCTGAATACACCATCCCCTGTTGTACTCTTGGGGCCAAGCACCCAAATAGCACCTCAGACCAGCACTCCAGCCACAGCCACCTCCACAGTCCCTGCCCACTTAACAGCTGAAACCATGGATATGCCTCAGAGTGACTGAGAATAGTGCCAGAGACTGAGTCGTTACCTGTACACTTTATCTTTGATTAAAGCCCATGTCACACTGGCCAACGGATGCAAAAAGGACACAGCGGACGAGAAAAATGTTCCATCCATTATTATCCGCTCTCAAAAGGAGCGAAAATTTGCATAACCGGAGCAGATAACACGGACGCGGGGAGGACGCAGGGTGGATGCAAAGTGGATGCGGAACGGAAGCCTAGCGGATGGAAGCGGATGGGAGCAGATGGGAGTGGGTGGCATATCCGCAGGGCTTCCAGGGGGCCTCAGCGAAGCGGACGCGGAACGGAAAGAGCGGAAGCAGAGCGGACACCGAACGGCTGAAGTGGATGCAGAGCGGAAGCCTAGCGGATGCACAGCGGAAGCCTAACGGATGCCTGGCATTCACTGCGCATGCGGGGAGGATGAATTGTGTCAGCCCCGCGGATATAATGGAAGCAGCTCGGAAGCAGGACGCCATTCAGAGGAAATACCTGCTGCCGGACACATCGACTGCCTTGCCTCCCTGCCTGCATGTCTGCCTGCAAGCCTTGCTGCCAGCCTTGCTACCAGCCTTGCTGCCAGCCTTGCTGCTAGCCTCCCTGCCAGCCTTGCTGCCAGCCGGTCTGCCTGCCTTCCTGACAGCCTTGGTTCATGTCTGCCTGCCAGCCTTGGTGCCTGCCTGCCTGCAAGCCTGCCTGCCAGCCTTCCTGCCAGCCTTGGTTCCTGCCAGCCTCCCTGCCATCCAGTAACCCCACAACAATGCGGAAGCACAGCAAGCCTCAGCCATCTGCTGCCAGCCCTGGCAAGAGGGACAGGGCTACCATCCCGCCCCCTGGCCCTCACTCTGGTTCTGCTGGGGCTTCTGCAGCACGGGCTCGCTCTTCTGGGGCTGGCGCTTCTGCTGCTTCTGCTTCTGGAGGAGCTGATGACAAGCACTCCAGCACCAGCCACCTCCACAGCACCTGCACCCTTCACCCCTGAGACTGAGCGACCAAGAGGAGTGCCAGAGACTCATTTTTATCTTATAGCTTGTTGTTAATAAAGTCTATTTGTGATTCAAACACTTGCTTCATTTCCTTTTTTTAATAAAGTGTTGCTGGAAACTGTTAAAAATGGTTTAAGCCTTTGCATGCTTGTGGGATGGGTAAGGATACCTGTGGGATGGGTTAGGATACCTGTGGGATGGGTAATAGCTGTGGGATGGGTTAGGATAGCTGTGGGATAGATAAACCTCCAGTGCAAGCATAGTGGGACTGTATGGTCCACCCTCCCAGGTGCCACACCTATGGCCCTTTATGATCAATAATAATGTAATAATTATCTACACATGTCAACATAAACACAACTCTTTATTAAACACCCTGTTCATTGTAGGCCAACCAAACATACATGGCCCAATCTCATCTGTGTGATGAGACAGGCTGAAGGAAGCATCCATTAAGCATCTAGCATCCTGTCTTGCCACTCCACTGCTCCAGCTGGGGAGTTGCACCATTGTCTCAGGAGGTTGCGCTGCTTCTTCACTTCATTTGAGGCTCTGTTGGGGCCTTGAACATCCTCAGTGTCGATCAGGTTTTGCCCTTGCCTCCATTCCCCAGGCTCCATGACCCTATTGGCTTGTTGGAGGTCCACGAGCCTGTTCTGCAACACTGGGTAGTGGGTGCGCATGAGATTGTGCAGGATGCAGCAAGCTTCCATGATCCTCCTCACGATCTCTGGGCAATGCTGCATGGTGGTGAGAAGTATCTGGAACCTGTTGGCTAGGATACCAAAAGCGTACTCCACCACCCGCCTTGCCCTGGACAGCCTGTAGTTGAAGATCCTCTCTTCACGGGTGAGGAGTCTGGAGGTGTAGGGCTTCATGAGGTAGGTTGTGAGGGAGAAGTCGTCATCCCCCACGATGAAGTAGGGAACATCTTGTGTGTCGTTGGGCAGGGGTTCTGGATCTGGGAAGCCCACGATGAGGTTGCGTTCCAGCCTCTCCTTGAGGTGACTGGCGTTATATACCTGGGCATCTGAAGATGAGCCGTTGCCTGAAGCATCGATGTACATGAACTTGTAGTCAGCATCGACCATGGCAAAGAGGATGATGCTGAAGAAGCCCTTGTAGTTGAAATAAATGGACCCCGACTTGGCTGGAGATTTGCAGGCCACGTGCTTGCCATCTATGGCTCCAACGGTGTGTGGGAAGTTCCACTTCTGATACCACTGCTCTGCAACTTTCTTCCATCCTTCTTCAGTGGAGGGGTACTGGAGGAGCTCCTCCTTGTATTCTTCGATGATGGCCTGCACCACTTCTCTGACCACAGTGCTGATGGTGTTGGATGGCACCCTCCAGCCATTCTGCATGCTCCTGTAAGAGGTCCCTGAGGCCAGGTGGCGCAGAGTGAGTGCCACCTTGAGCCCAGGTTCCAGGCTGGGCCGGAAGCTGGTGTTTGCCTTGGTCAAACTGGGCACTGCACAACCTCGTCAAACATGGCTGGAGGCATCCTCATGAAGTTCTGGAACACCCGAGTGTCTTCGCTCCTGAGCTCCACCATCAGCTTGTTGTTCAGTCCGTCCTCCGCTCTACTGGCGAACCATCTTCAGACCCAGACTCTTTTTGAGTGGCTCCTTTTCTTCTCGCAGTAGTGTTCACAGAGCCTGCAGATGGCTTCGCACTGTTGCAGAACGATGGTGGCTGCTGAAAGGACTTTGTTATAATCCACGGTGGACATGACTGGATGCTGTGGAAGAGGAAGAGGCAGATGAAGGCTGCAGAGGTCTGCACCGCTGGGCTGCTGTTCTGAAAGTGCGATGCAGGCTAGTTGCTCCCCCTTTTTATAGGCAGTATAGGTTTTCCGCTAGGCATCCTCTAGGCATCCTGTAGAGATCTTTAATATCCGAGATTGGTCCCCTCTGCGAACTTTTTTTCCATTTTAAACGCTTTGTTTCCATGCTGCATCCACTAGGCATCCGTTCTGCATCCGTTCCGCTTCCTCCCTGCCTCCATTTACCGCTGGAGCGGATGGAGTTGCGCGGATGTGGAACGGATGCCTACCGGATATAGCGGATGCGTAACGGTTGCGTAGCGGATGCGTAGCGGATGCAGAATGGACGAACTGGATACATTTTCTGCGCAAAAGTTTTAGGCAGCCCAAAACTTTTGGAGCGAATGAAACGTCCATAAACGAATGCTGGACGGATAGAGAGGAAGCAAAACGGAGGCAGTGAGTACAGAATGGATGCATCGCGTTAACCAATGGATAGCAAGCTTTTTTGTCCGTTTTACATCCTCTTTGCATCCGTTGGTTCAGTGTGACATGGGCTTAAGATACTTTATTTGGTTAATTTTGCTTTTTTAATAAAGTCATACAGTTTATTTAAAACAGTTATTAATAAAGGTTATCTTTGCTTAACACACTTGGTTCATTTTTTTAACTTAACAAAGTGTTGGTGAAAACTTTGAAAAAATGGTTAAGCCTTTTCATGCTTGAAGGATGGGAAAGGATAGTTGTGGGATAGGTAAGGATAGCTGTGGGAAAGAAAAACCTCCAGTGCAAGCATAGTGGGACGGGATGGTCCACCCTCCCAGCTGCCACACATATGGACCTTTTTTATCAATAACAATTTATTCATTGATCAACACATTTCAAAATAATCAAAGCTCTTTATTAATGCCCTATTCATTGTAGGGCCACTCAACCTCCATGGCCCAATCTCATCAGTGTTATGAGACAGGCTCAAAAAAACATCCATTAATCATCTACCATCCTGTCTTGCCACTCCACTGCTCCAGCTGGGGAGTTGCACCAGTGTTTCAGGAGGTTGTGTTGCTTCTTCCCTTCACGTGAAGCTCTGTTGGGGCCTTGTACATCCACAGTGTCTATCAGGTTACATGCTTGCCTCCATTCACCAGGCTCCATGTCCCCATTCCCTTGTTGACGGTCCACAAGTCTATTCTGCAACACTGGGTAGCAGGTGCGCATGAGATTGTGCAGGATGCACCAAGCTTCCATGATGCTACTCGCAGTCTCTGGGTGATGCTGCATGGTGGTGAGAAGTACCTGGAACCTGTTGGCCAGGATGCCAAAGGTGTTCTCCACCACCTGTCTTCCCCTGGACAGCCTGTAGTTGAAGATCCTCTCTTCACGGGTGAGGCATCTGGAGGTGTATGGCTTCATGAGGTAGGTTCTGAGGGAGAAGCCGTCATCACCCACGATGAAGTAGGGCACATCTTGTGTGTCGTTGGGTTGGGGGACTGGATCTGGGAAACCCATGATGAGGTTGCATTTCAGCCCATCCTTGAGGTGACTGGCGTTGTATACCTGGCTATCTGAAGCTGACCCGTTGCCTGAAGCATCGATGTACATGAACTTGTGGTCAGCATGAACCATGGCAAAGAGGGTGATACTGAAGAAGCCCTTGTAGTTGTAATAATTGGACCCTGAGTTGGCTGGAGCTTTGCAGGCCATGTGCTTCCCATCTATGGCTCCAACGGTGTGGGGAAAGTTCCACCTCTGATACCACTGTTCTGCAACTTTCCTCCAGCCTTCTTCAGTGGTGGGACAATGGAGGAGCTCCTCCTTGTAATCTTCGATGATGGCCTGCACCACTTCTCTGACCACAATGCTGATGGTGTTGTGTGGCACCCTCCAGCCGTACTGCATGTTCCTGTATGTGGTCCCGGAGGCCAGGTGGCTCAGAGTCAGTTCCACCTTGAGTCCATGGTCCAGGCTGGGCCGGAAGTTGGTGCTCTGCTTGATCAACCTGGGTCTCAGCCGCTCTACAATTTCGTCAAACATGGCTGGTGGCATCCTCATGAAGTGATGGAATGCACGAGTGTCTTCATTCCTCAGCTCCACCATCAGCTTGTCATACAGTCCAAACTCCATTCTTCTCCCAATCCATCCTCGGACCCACACAGCTCTTGAACGCCTCCTTCTTCTCCTTGTGTAGAAAAGGTGAAACAGTCTGAACAGGGCTTGGTTCTGGTGTTGAATGATTGCAGCTACCATAAGGACTCTGTGATGATCCATGGTGGAGAACAAAGGAAGAGCAAGACCAAGGGTGAAGAGGTCTGTACACCACGGCTGCTAGACTCATACTGAGATCCAGATGATTTCCTCCCCCTTTTTATAGGAAATATCGGTTTTCTGCTAGGTGTCCTTCTATATACTCTAGACATACTGCAGACATCCTAAATATCCGAGGTACATCCCAGATACAAATGCTTTGTCCGTTTTAATCCTTTATATACGAGATACATCCACTTACATCCTTTCTATTTCTGTGCTACTTACGCTGTGTGGACCTTCCATGCACCTTTCGTTTCCTCCCTCTTTCCATTTTCAGGTGGAGCGGATGTGCATTGAGGAGATGGCCAGAGGATGCCAAGAGGATGCAGCGGACATTTAACGGATGCTAACAGACATAGAACGTTTGTTGCCCGTATATGCCGTGGATGTACATTGTACGCGGCGGAAAGTTCATCCGCTCAAAAAGTTTTGTGCAGCTCAAAACCTCTTGCATGGATAAAATCTCAGTGGACGGATGCTCGACGGAAAAAGCATGTGAAACCCGTATGCAATGAGTACACAATGGATGCCTCGCGTTTTCCAATGGATATCAAGCTTTTTTGTCCATTTTATATCCTCTTTGCATCCGTTGGTGCAGTGGGACATGGGCTTTAGGAATAATATGCCTTGCTTTGTTTTCCCTCTGTGTGTTGTTTGAACATTGTGTATGTAATGAATGACATAAGGTTTCTTATTTAAATGTAATGGCATAAAGCAGACAGGGGGGTAACAACTTCTTCCAGTAACTTAAAATTTGTATGGGTGTAGATAGACATATTTCTTGATAAGGATAATGGAGGAGGCTTCGCTGCATCAGGTCTCACAATCTGAGTGAGGAACTTGTGAATATCCAAGGGATGCTGTACTCAAACCACTATTAGTCCTGAACAGTAAGCCTTTTAGCCAGAATTAATGAAAATTTCAGCCTACAGATTTACCATCTGTGTCATAAATCATCTTGAATTTATCAAAGAGAGTTTAATCTTGATAGCATATCTGTCTTAAATATCAATCAATCAAATTTCCTAGGAGATAAGTAACACGTGGTTACACTGAGCAGTTGGATATAAGCTGTGTACTGTGTGAAACGTATATTGTGTTTCTTAGGATCAGTGGTACATTGAGTGCATACAAAGCCCACAAGTGTTAGATGTGAACAGCTCTTTGGGAACTTAAGCCCCAGTTTTCAGAAAACTTGGCCCTATATCTGGTACATTTACTTATCCAAGTTTTCTACATTGGAAATAGTGAAACCACATCGAAACTTACAAGCAGATTACAACGTGGTTTCACTATTCACTCAAGTCCCGATAAAAGAAACTCTTGAAATCATCAAAAATAAATGCCAACCAGCTAAACACCTCATGGAACTAACAGAACACTGCCTAACCAACACGTATTTCATATACAAAGGACAAAGAAACAAACAAATTGTAGGAGCCCCTATGGCATCACCACTGTCACCCATCATTGCAAACCTGTTCATGGAAGAATTTGAATCCAGAGCCCTGGCTAATGCCACCCACAAACCCAAACTATGGCTAAAATACATCGATGACACATTTGTGATTTGGCCCCATGGAAAAGAAAACCTAAACAATTTCCTAACACACCTAAATAGCACACATCCCAAAATCAAGTTCACCATGTAAATGGAAATAAACAAACAACTACCATTCCTAGATGTACTAATTTACAAAAGAACAGATGGCACACTGGGACACACCATATACCAGAAGAAAACACACACCAACCGCTACCTCAATGCCCAATCCCACCACCACCCAGCACAGATAGATTCCGTGGCCAAAACACTAACTACCAGAATGAAACATCTGGCAGACAAGACACATATAAAGACTGAACTATGCACCCTGACTAAAGTATTGACAGCCAACGGCGTCCACAAAAACAAAATCACCAGCTTGATCCACAAAAACACACCAAGACATAACAGAGACCTAGAAGATCAACAGACCTATGGAACAGCTGTCCTGCCCTACATAAGAGATACTACAGATAAAATCAGTCAGATACTACACAGGCATCACATCAAGACTGCCTTCAAAAGAGACAAAAAAATAGCAGCCATCCCTAGAAACCCCAAAGACAAAATTGACCTGGAAAACCAAGGCATATACGAAGTTACCTGTGCATCATGCCTGGCTACATACATTGGACAGACCAATAGAAGAATAAGTACCCACCTGGATGAACACAAAAATGCAGTAAAAAAGCTGGAACTAGTCCAACACATGAAAGCCACAGGTCACAGCATCAAATTCAGTGGCATTAAAACCCTAGCCACTATAGAAAACCCCAGCCACAGAATTATCAGAGAAGCCATAGAGATTGAAAAAAGACCTGACAGCATGAATAGAAGAGATGATTCCACCAGACTGTCAATCATTTGGAAGCCTGCACTCTTAAATAGAAAGATCTCCACACCACAAGCCAGGCAAACACCTGGGCACAAATAGACTCCCTCTGATACCTCCAGCTCAAATACCCCCCCCCCACCAGGCACCCAGATGAAACCTGGCTTCCCAATAGATAATAGCCGTCCTTTCAAACAAAGCCAAGCTGCACTGAAAGCCTCCAGTGCAGGAGCAGAGTGTTGCCAGCCAATCAAAGC
>BLBF01000020.1:5505096-5625791 GCA_015471245.1 Laticauda colubrina
CCTGGGCTTGACCTAGGCTCTGAATAAACAATGATAGTGACCCCCCCCTTTTGAATGAGCATAATAAAAGAGCTTGTACCCAGACATTCTGGGCGCACTCATCCCGAGGAACTTCGTCTCCTGTCGTTTCTTTCTCCTTCGCTCCCTATCATGAGACGCCCACCTGATGCGGGATAGCAGATACCGCAATTTACATTACAAATTATATATATATATATATATATATATATATATATATATATATATATATATATGTTTTCTTAGGTTTTCGCGGGTACTTACATGTGTGCTGTTTAGCTTCCTTCGGGTATTATCCCACGTCATTGTAGTTCTGTTAAATTTGTAGCAACGTTTCAGCAGAATCTCATCTGCCATCCTCAGGCTTATATATATATATATATAGAGAGAGAGAGAGATATCTCCAGGGAAATTTTTGGACCACCCTTGCTGGTCCTGTAGGATTGAATTCAGATTGGAATCCTTTGTTAAAACAAGAGCAATGTTGATTTACCTTGATCAAGACAACTAGATTTATAGCAACTTTCCTTTCAGCTGAAAGGCAGACAGGTTCTGAAATGAATATTACACAGGAGACAAACTATCCCATTAGACAAGTTAAATTGCCCTATGGCTCTTCTGAATATGTGCTTAAAAGAGAAAGATAGGAAGCTAAAAGGAGGCTCTTAGTCACAGGAGAATTTGGAGTGCAAAAGCTGTTCAGGTTTGGAAAAGAACTCAGGAGAGTAGAAATGTTTTTAAGTCCCCAGAGGATGTTTGCTTGGAAATTGCATCCTGCAGATTTGCACATATATCAAATATTGGATGTGCTAGGATACTCTTGACTAGATAATAGCTGAAGGTTTGCTGAGACAACAAAACCAAGGCACTGTGGATATGTTAATAGATGTATGCATTTCTGGAGGAATTTTAATGTATTAAATTAAAGAGTTTTGTGACTTGGTCTAGGTGGGGAGTTTATTGTTGCATGAGGACATTGTATGGATCATAATAGTGATAACATGTTTGCCTCCATTATGACAGCTGGATAGATGATACATTCACTTAAGCTACGAAAATGACTACAGTCACAATAATATATGTAACAGATAATTCCCCACTGTAGAAAAGTTTAATGGATTCCTGAATAAGTCCTTAAATTACAGTAATTTATATCAGTTTCTGTTCTAACCCACTTGAAATCTTGATTGCTCTTTTTCTGAATCTGCAAAGTTATATTCAGGAGGAAATACTGCAGCTGGTGCACTATCGTAATACTACCTGGAAGGGAAAGTTAAAGCCCCCCAAAGCCCATTCAGCTTTCCTGGCCCCTACTAGAAATATGGTGATTTAAGGGGAAAAATGTCCATTACTTCCAACTGTCCATGAAGTATGACAGTATGACAGTGCAGTGATATATGTAATTTGTGCAATGCTAACAATATATACTTTCTATCATTGGCATCATATGCATAATTAGATAATATTCTTACATAAATGATGGAACTCATTATAGATTCATAAAATTAAGATAAAACTTATTTCAATTCCTTCATATGCAACACACTCATTATTTTAGGAGAGGTGTGCTTGGGAGGTATTCCAGTCCATTGTATCTTTAGTCTGGTAAATGGGGGCCTGACAAACCAACCCTTTCACTCACCATGGCTTCTGATTTTCTGAAGTCCTTTTTCTGTGAATTGCACCAAACACATAAATGATTTCTTCTTGAAGAAAATCATTGGATACACCAGCCTATACAATAGGAGAACTACATTCTGATTTAGCCTTACAAAAAGTATTTTAATTCGTTATAAGGCCCTATAATGTCAAGGTGCATTCAGTAGTGAATCCAAGTGATCAGAACAGAAACCTTCACTTCTATAGGGCAAACTTCTTATATGTATTTTCACAGATTAACAGCTGCTTTCGTATTGAATGAGGAGGGAAGTTGTTAAGTGCTAGCTGTGGAGTCCATACAAACATCATGAAAGGTCACCCATGAATATCTCTGATCTGGGAGTAGAAATGTCCATAGGTTCATAGTGGCTTTTCAAATTCAAATGGCCCAAGGAACCTTCTTCTGACAAAGGGCATTTAATATGATTTCATATTGTACGAAAGCAGATCAAATTTCTGCTCCTATGTGCATATGGTAGATTTATTTTTTGTGCTAATGAATAGGTCAATTGTAAATTTTCTTATACTGGGATCATATGTTTCCAGGCACAGGAAGCTTCATAATCTTATTCTATTGCATTAAAGCAATCCTCTTAAGTTGAAAGCCAGTTAGTTGACTTTGAGCCAGTCACTATCTCTTAACCATAATAAAAGTATTATTAATAATATTATTATTGAATAATAGATGAAGAAGATCTTAAAGTTCAAACTTGGTGGAGAAAATACCATGAAGGTAATGAACATCTGGGCAATTCTAGGCATTGGATACATAGCTCCAATGGAATAATGGACAGAACTCAAGCAGAACGAAGAGTCCTCATAGGAAGACCAGAAAAACAATGACAATGAATCATGCCCTTCACTCCTGCAGTAATGTTAATAGGCTCTACTTACCACAAAAATAAGTGGGTGTGCACCTGCCACACAACATTAACCATTGATAAGGAAGACAAAAACATCTGGCTAGTGGAAGTTGTAGTATCCAGAGACAACATAATAGAAGAGAAGGAATTGGAAAAAAATCACACAATACAAAAACATGCAAATTGTAATAGAACTATAGTACTATGTGTGTCAAAAGAAAGCAAAAACAGCACAAATAGTAATAGGCCCCTTGGGCACAATCTCAAACATCTGAAACGCCACTTGCATATCAGCATTGGGCATCAGAATTGATAAAATCACCACAAGAAGTCCTCAACTTACAACAGTTAACTTTGTGGCCATTGAAAGATACAATGGCACTGGAAAAAGTGACTTATGACCATTTTTCACAGTTATGACTGTTCCAAGCTCATTGTCAACATTCCAGCAAACCTCCATTCCAATCATAACTCTGAGACAAACATATCTCGAAAGTACCTTTCTTAGAATAGCACCTGGTACATCTGTGGAATCCCGAACTGAAAGGTTTTGGACTTCCCACAATTCCCAAACTGCAAATTCATCCTCCCTTGGCCATCATTACATCACGTGGCCCAATTACGATCCATCCAAAAGAAAAATCCTTTATTCATCCTGCACCATACCCTTGAACTAACAAAATAATTTTATTTTGTCTACTTAGAGTTACTCAATTGAATCTACCCCCCTCCCACTTGTGGCAGCATGGAAATGGCTTTCAAAGCTGACACTCATGTGATCCCCTTTTTGTGACCTTATCAGAAGCCAAATCAATGGGGAAGCTATTGACAACTGGGTTGCTAACTTATCAACTGCAGTGATGCACTTAACAACTGAGGCGAGAAAGGTCATAAAATGGGGCAAAACTCACTTAACAAATGTCTCGCAGAAATTTTGGGCTCAGTTGTGATGGTAAGTCAAGGACTACCTATATCAATAAATTGCAAAATGCAGGTTTACTTGGAACAGCTTATATTCTGTGCTGATACCTTCACCATCATCAAACAACAACATCTGCTTCTAACAGCCCTTGGAAAGGAGTCAATAGGTGAACAAACATGCCAAATCCAGTCTAAACATCTGGCTGACTGCAACCATAATAATAGCAGGAGCTACCTTCAGGAATTACATAGCACAAGTAAACCCACTGCATCAAGGAATCATTTCAAAAATTGCTTTCACACTCCATAACTGCCTCAGTGTTAATGTGATCTGCATATAGCATTGTGCTGCTGTCTTGCCCTTATGATTTTGCCTGAAATGTGTGCTTCTAAAAAGGTAATTGAGAACTCTCTAGACTGTTGTACAAAAGCTGAATCCACACTCCTCTGCGGTCTAATGTGTTCTTCATCTGGCAATGAAGCTGAATCAAAATAAATTAATGCTTAAAGGAGCTTGGCAGATTAACTCAAGATTGCTCATTTTAAGGACTTTTTGGTGAGGAAGAATATAAATGGCATAATTCTGGGATTCAGTTTCTGCTCTCAAAGTTAATGAAATGTTGGGCTCTCTTAACAGCACTTAAATGAATATCTTTTTCAATAGGTGACTCCCTGGCCACTTGAATACTCCTTATGAAATCCTGTAAGAAGAGCGAGCATCAAGGACCATGGGTTATATTTTATTACCTGGGCAATTGTTTAATGATTAACATTTTTGAAGCAATCCATGACCAACAACTCTGGAAGATTCTAATAAATGTCTTCCTACTGAGATATGAAGTACCTCTAGAGAGCAGAGTTGAGGAAGAATTTGAACTCAGCCTATGAACTACCCTCACTCAGCAAGCCTAGTGACATGGGTCACCACAATTGCTTGAGAGAAGATAAAATTATAGCAAATCACTACTTCACACACAGTTCAGGAGTTTAGATTAAAAGAAAATATACAGAGGAAAGACTGAGGTTCTAAAAAATGCTTCTTTATATTAAAACAAGATTATGAGAGTCTCATCAAACATAAGACCAATGGAGATCAGTGGTATATTTTCCCAGCTAAATTCAGTAGGTTGGAGATGGTTGGTGAAGTGATAGAGAAGGCACCAACTGCTGCTTTGCTCCAAATCCTTGGATTTTTAGTATATATTTAATCCTTTGTAATTTTAATCTGCTTTTATGTTTATAATAGTTTTACAACTATTTTATTACATTGTACTTTGCCCCATTTACCTCAAACTGAGGGATAGGCCGCATAAAAATCTAATAAATAAAATAAAATATACTTCAATTTGGAGTCTAAGAAGTTAATCTTCCCAGGAGATCATCTTGTATTTTTGGTGTAATAAAAGCGATGCACATTTTGGAATTCAATAAATGGATAAAAATAATTATTAACTTTCTCATTATATGCTACCCAAATTAAAGCATGAGGCTAAGAGCAACTTTCATAGGAAAAAAAATGGTCTAACTTTTTATCTTGCAGAATAATGTGAAATAATCCAGATTTGATGAAACATACTGCTTCACTTCAGATGGAATATTGGCTAATTTCTTAAAGAATAAAAATAAGAATAGAGTAGAGTAGAGTAGAGTAGAGTAGAGTAGAGTAGAGTAGAATAGAATAGAATAGAATAGAATAGAATAGAATAGAATAGAATAGAATAGAATTCTTTATTGGCAAAGTGTGATTGGACACACACAAGGAATTTGTCTTGGTGCAAATGCTGTCAGTATACATAAAAGAAAATACATATTCATCATGAGTCAAGAATCATAAGGTGCAACACTTAATAATAGTCATAGGGTACGAAAAGCAACCAATCATATGAGGAAACAGTCAATATAAACCATAAGAATACGAGCAACAAAGTTACAGTCATACAGCCACAAGTGGGAGGGGATGGGTGATAAGGAGTGATGAGAAGATTAATAGAAATAGTAGTGCAGGCTTTGTAAATAATTGGAGAGTGTTGAGGGAATTATTTGTTTAGCAGAGCGATGACATTCAGGAAAAAAATGTCCTTGTGTCTAGTTGCTCTGGTGTGCAGTGCTCCATATCTTCATTTTGACAGAAGGAGTTGAAATAATTTATATCTGAGATGAGAGGAGTCTATCACTATTTTCACAGCCTCTTTTTGACTCATGCGGTATACAGATCCTTGATTGAAGGCAGGCTGGTAGTAATTGTTTTTTCTGCAACCCTAATTATCCTTTGAAGTCTGTGTCTGTCCTGTTGGGCTGTAGAACCAAACCAGACAGTTATAGAGGTGCAGATGACAGACTTAATAATTCCTCTGAAGAACTGTATCAGCAGCTCCTTGGGCAATTTGAGCTTTAGTTTAGTTTAGTTTAGTTTAGTTTTACCTAATTGTCATTGCACCTTGTACAACGAAAACAAACACCATCTTCAGTGCACATCATGACCATTACCATGAAAATAAACACAAACACACATCCTTCATCCTTCACACATTGAATCGGAAACCCCAACACCACACCAACACTGCACTATACAGAAGAATTCAAAAGAGCTACTGCCCTGAGATAGAAGCTGTTTTTCAGCCTATTTGTCCTTTTTTATTATTATTCTATACCATCTGCCAGATGGTAATAGTTCAAAAAAAGGGTTCCCAGGATGAGATGGTTCTTTGGGAATGTTTTGAACTTTCTTAAGGCAGCGAGAGTTATAAAGCTCTTCCAAAGAGGAGAGAGAGCAACCAATGATCTTTTGGGCAATGACATTAACCCTTTGGAGTGCTTTCCTATCTGCCACTGTGCAATTGGCAAACCATACAGAGGTGCAGTATGTTAAAATGCTCTCTATGGTGCAGCAGTAGAAGGTCACCAGCAGTGTCTCATTCAGTTGTTGTTTTCTGAGAAGCCTCAGGGCCCTCTCTGCTGGGCCCTTTTGACCTGGGCTGCAATGTGGGTACCCCAGGTCAGGTATTCTTTTAGGGTAACACCCCGAAACTTAAAACTGGCCACTTGCTCCACTCGGTCTCCACTGATAAGCAAGGGCTGTATGTCTGATCTGTTCCTTCAATAATCCACTATAAACTCCTTTGTCTTATTGGTGTTGAGGACCAAATTGTTGTCTCCATACCATGAAAGCAACTGGTCCACCTCATCTTGGTAGGAAGACTCATCCCCCCGGAGATAAATCCCACCACTGTTGTATCATCTGCAAATTTAGCAATAGTATTACAAACGTGAGTGGGAATGCAGTCATGCACATAAAAAGTAAAGAGTAAGGGACTCAACACACAACTCTGTGGTATACCAGTGTTAACAATAAGGGCTGAAGAAGTATGATTACCTAATCTGACCCTCTGTGAGCAACCAGACAGGAAATCCATAATCCAAAGGCAGATTGAATTAGAAAGCCCAAGATCCAGAAGTTTAGACACTAGTCTATGTGGAAGAATTGTGTTAAATGCAGAACTAAAATCCACAAAAAGCATCCTCACATAGCCCTCCCACTGTTCTAGATGAGTCAGAGCAGTGTGAAGAGTGATGGCTATAGCATCCTCTGTAGATCTATTTTTTCTGTATGCAAACTGGTATTTATAAAATGTATGCAGAAGACCAGAAAGGATGTGCCAGCAGACCAATTTCTCAAAGCACTTCATGATGATAGGAGTGAGTGCCACTGGTCTGTAATCATTGAGGTTATTGATAGGGAACTTCTCTGGCAGAGGAACAATGGTGGAAGCCTTCAAACAAAATGGAATAGTGGATTGGGATAAAGACTGATTGAAGATCCTGGTAAAGACTCCAGCCAACTGATCAGCACAGTCTTTAAGCACTCGGCCAGAAATACCGTCAGGATTGGCAGCCTTTCTCGGGTCCATAGCCCTCAGAATGCTCCTCACCTCCTGTTCCTCCACAGTGAGGTCATGGCAACAATTGGCTGGTAGGTGTGTTTTATCTGTCTCTGATGTCTCCACTTCAAAGCAAGCAAAGAAACGATTCAGTTCCACTTCCAATGAAGCATTCCCCTCAGCAGGTTGATGGTTTGTAATTTGTTGAATCCCTCATCACATCTGCCTCATGCTATTGCTATAAAAATTATCCTCAATCTCCCTCTTATAATCAGTCTTGGCCTTCCGAATATCTTTATTCAGATTAGCTCTGGCAACACTGTATCTTGCCCCATCACCGGACTTTAAGGCCTTGGTCCTATCATGCAAGAGGCACTGGACTTCCTTGGACATCCAGGGTTTTTGTTTGGGATAGATCCTAATACGTTTATCCATAGTGATAGTATCTGTGCAGTGTTTGATATAGCACAGAAAAGTTGCAGTGTGCAACTCTAGGTCAGGATGGTAAAAGATTTCCCAATTTGTGTTCTCAAAACAATCCTGAAGTTGTTGGGAAGCATCTTCTGGCCAAGATTTCACTGTCTTTATTATAGGCAGAGCCCATCTCCTAAGAGGGACATAAGCTGGTGCTAAAAGCAGTGATATATGGTCTGATTGTCCCAAATGTGGTAATTGTATAACCTTATAGCCATGTTTGATGTTGGCATATACTTTGTCCAATATGTGTGCTCTTCTTGTAACACACTTAACATGCTGATAGAATTTAAAGAACACTTCTTTTAAATCAGCTTGATTAAAGTCCCCCGCTATGATATGCACAGCATCAGGATACTTATTCTGCTGATTACTAATAATGTTATACAAGAATCCCAAAGCTATGGTAGTTTTGGCATCAGGTGGGATATAGACTACAGTAATCAAAACCACGCTGAATTCCCATGGAAGATATATGGGTCTACATTTAAGTGGAATATACTCCAGATCCATACAGTCTTTATACTGATACACCAGCTTTTGTTCACATAAAGGCTTAAACCTGCCCCTTTGATCTTGCCAGAATCCTGTCCTGCTGGTGAGCTATGTAGCCTTCCAGCTCAACAGCTACATCTGAAATGAGTGAATGAAACCAAGTTTCTGTGATTAGCAAAACACAGCAGTTCTTGATGAATTTAGTCTTTGCAATCTGTAGCCTTAATTCATCCATTTTGTTAGTCAGGGATCTTGCATTGGTAAGAAATATACTTGGAATTGAAAGCTTGGGTGGAAACTTACTTAGTCTAAAGAAAACCCCAGCACGGCATCCTCTCTTCCTCTTCCTGTTCTTCTTTCTCTTCTTTCTCTTCTTTCTCTTCTTTCTCTTCTTTCTCTTTCTCTTTCTTTCCTACAAGGAAAGTGATCCAAGGCTTCCCCCAGGGGCCTAGCTGCCTCCTTCAATATGTTATGAGAATATATAAAATCATCCGTAATAGCCTTTTCATATTTCAGTCCAATTTGTAACAAGGCTTGCCGACTATAGATACTCCTTGCCCCACAGGATTCAGTCAAGGAAAGGATCCAAACACACACAGAATCATACACACCATACACTGAAAGAAGGAGCGGTTAGCCGCATCATCCATGTGCACAGCCATCTTGAAAAAATAGTTGGTGCAGAAAAAACATTCTTTGTTGTGCTTTTATGATGATGTTTTTGATCATGTGATATGATAGAACCTAGAAATCTGAAGGTCTCTACTGTTGATAATGTGTTGTCTAGTATTGTAAGAGGTGGTAGTTTGGAACAGTTTCTTCTAAAGTCTACCACCATTTGTACAGTTTTGAATGTGTTCAGTTCCAGATTGATCCAGTTACATCACGAGGCAAGTTGTACAACCTCTTGTCTGTATGTGGATTTGTCATTGTCTTGGATGAGACCTATCACTGTTGAATGCCAGCAATTCTGTAAGAAAGCTCATACCTCATTGTGCTGGGTTTTTATGTGAAGAGATAGAGTCAACCATTTTGGACTCAAAATAGACTCAAAAGGGAGTTTCAAAAAGACTATTCTTCTGGCTGATCTCTCTGTTGCATATGGAGACACAGCCCAGGTTATTTTACAAATGTTTTCAATTTAATTTTGGAATACTCAGGCAAACCAACTTGACCTACATAATCAATTGTGAATCAGTCATTCAGTCCTTTTCTAATTTTTTTTTTTGAATGACCAAATCCAGTATAAAAATATATGCAAGGCAAATATATTTAAACATATGTATTAAATGGGTTTTTTTTAATATTTAAGAATTAAAAATAACCTACTTAACGCAGAACAGGATAGAACAAATTGATGGGTGAACACATGCAAACTTGGAAATGAAATGAAAATGAGTGATTTCCCCATGCCAGACTGCTTTAGAGAGGAAGTTAATTGTGATCATTATTTTCCAGGATAACTGTGATATGTGTATGAATATGTATGTGCAAGAGCATTGTGAATATGTAGAAGTAATAAAATATCATTCCCACAGACAAAGGGGTTTAGCTTTTTCAGAAATTGGTTCAGCCTCCCTGGCAGCCTTTTAAAAGCCAAAATATGCTAGGAAGGTTGTTTGGCAGATAATTCTCTGTGCCCAACCAAATCTTCAAGGAGGATGCTTATTACAGATCAAGCTAAGATTGGTAATAAAATAAAAATAAGATGTCTCCTTTGAGACAGCTTCCACTTTCAATTAATCTCTAGGATTAACTGCAGATGGCTCTAAATAACAGGATGAATCTGATTAAGATTTCACACAAGTGATTTAAGTGGAAAAGAAAAGGGAAGATGAAGCAAAGACGAAAACGAAAAGTCTCTGCAGTTTTGAGAAGTCAAAGCCCTTTTCTTATTTTAATGGAGATGACAAAACCAAGTCTAGGGTGAAGTCTCTGAAGATGTATTCCTGATGGAGCTCATACAATGACATTGGAAGATTATGGGAAGCTTCTAATAGGATGCTTATAATTGACCAGAGCTTCATTTTATATTCTCAAATTAGTTAGATTGGACATTTCAACCACTGCTGCATTTTGGGACTGTATTTTGATTCTTTTGTGTTTTACAGTCAGAAGATTTACAGATCTATAGGCTATTTCAGGTTTAGACTTTCTTGTTCTTATCTCATTGATGGATCTGTTGACGTGGGAACAGGAATACGATAATTCTCCAAGATCCAGAGATTTCAATTTGGGTACATGGGAAATCAAACTTATGAATAGTCTGAAAAAGGGAGAGGTACATCTTTCAGACAAATTTGGGGCATGCAAATTGGACACTGGTATATAATAAACTTTTTATATACCAGATTCCCATTTACTTTCTTGAAAAGTTTCAAAACCAAATTGAAATAAATTCTCCTTGGGGCACAAGTAGGTAGTTTTATGCTTGCAAGATTACATACACTATACAAATGCACATTTTTTAAGGAGTATATATGTATACTGTGGTTAATATCAAGCCACATACATCAGACTATCCGCTGCAAACTAGAATATGCAGTAAGTTTTGAGATGCCCTCTGTCCACTTTGAGGGTAAGAAGGAAATATATCCTTTGGCACATAGGCAAAGACAGTTTCCCCCAACCCCTTTCTTTTGTTAGGAAAATAAATAAATAATGCCTCTGCTTATCCTAAATTTAGAGAGACAACTATAGAAGAAACTGAAGGAAGAAATGTGAATCAAAGCAGGGAGGGGAAGGGGTGACTTAAATGTAAGCAGAATGATAAATGACAAAAAACACCTCTTAACACAACCAGAAAACAGGCTTTTCGGGAGCCCCAGGCTTGGACACAAAATCAAATTTTCAAGGTCTTGCAAAAGGCCAGCAGGATCCAGGCTAACACAGAGCAATGATGTTCCAAAGGACATGGACAATGGCAAAAAAGGATCCCCTTCTGGGATCCACTAACCTAGGGGTCTTCAAACTTGACAGCTTTAAGACTTGTGGATTTCAACTCCCAGAATTCTTCCTCTAGTCATGTTAGCTCAGGAATTCTGGGAGCTGAAATCCACAAGTCTTAAACTTGCCAAGTTTGAAGACCCTTGCATTAACTAATACTTTCTAGCTGATGGTCCCCAAAACATATCCTAACTGCTGGATTGGATAGGAAGGGTAGAAACACCTTGGAAGAAGTGGTCCATATGTAACCTGGCTCCAAGTCATGAGGGTTTTAAAGTTACTATTAGCACCTTGAATTGAATACACAAACACACTTGAAGCCCATGTGGCTTGTGGGACAGTGGTCTCACATGCACCAATTATTCTGCACCCATGGAAGCTTCTGAATATTCTTCAGGGGCAATGTAGGAGAACGTGTGTCAGAAGAGCCTGGGGTGGAGTGAAAAGGGAGATCAGCCTAGAATCCCTACATGGCCACAAAGGAACAAAATTCAACCTCTGTTGAGTGTCGTTAACCCTAGCTAATTCTAAGTAGGTGCCAATCATTAGTTGAGACGATGAATCATTAGTTGAGAAGATGAATCAGTTTTTAGCAATAAAACAATCAATTAAATTTCACATATGGACCAGGTCTTTCACACCTGACAGGCAGCCTCCATATAAAGCATACATAGCATGTTCTGAAAACCAGAAGTAAATGCTGATTTCCAGCCCCCCCAAAAAAATGTTGTAAATTCCGATCACATGACCACAGGGCTCTGTAAATGGTTGTAAATGCAGACTACTTTCCAAGTGCTGAGTAGCCAAATGTCAGCGTAGGGGTCCCCCAACATTAAAACTTCAAAAATGGGGTCATAAGTAGTTTTTCAGGAGGTTCAGAAGTGATACTCAGCAGGCTCTGACCAGTTCTGGAGAACCAATAGTGGAAATTTTGAGTAGTTCAGAGAAGTGGCAAATATCACCTCTGACTGGAGACTTTACAGTATCCTTCCCCTGCCATGCCCACCAAGCCATGCCCACAGGTATTTTTTTTTTTAATCCCACCACTGGGGGGAGGGTAATCATAAATTTGAATAGTTGCTAATAGCACTAGCAATTCGATGTAGATATATATATTGCTTCATAGTGATTTACAGCCTCTACTAAGCTGTTTACAGTGGTTTACATATCTCCCCCAACAATCTTGGTCCTCATTTTATTGACCTCAGAAGCATGGAAGGCTGAGTCAATCTTGAGCCGGTGAAAATTGAACTCCTAGAAATGAGATAAATTAGCCTGCAATTCTGCATTCTAATCACTGCACCACCATGGCTAAGCAACTGGAACTAAGTCAAGGCCTACCTGTATTCCTCCCAACCAGATTGGGCAATCTTTAAGGATGCTGGGAGTTGCTGAGCACTATTATTGTCAACCTTCCCTGGTTTACAATGTTAATCTTAGGCACTTTTAACATGTTTTAAAACTTCCTGATTAATACAAATTGAACAATTCTGTTTCTTTATATTCTTAATTTATTTTGGGAAGAAGGCAAAGGAAGTTATGTCAGATAATGCTATCATAATTGCACTTTAGCATGAGCATTGAGATGTTCCCTTTACTGACATTTTTAAGAGAACAAAATAAATGTATAGTGTAATTCTATCTCTGGTTTTCTAAAGTCTCCACCTCCTTTCTTCCACTGTCTCTTAGTTTTCGAACTGCACCTATCTTTGGACAAAGACTGTTTTGAACATTGTTGTAGAATATGTAGCTACATATATACTGGAGTAATAATGCTGAAGTGATGCTCCACATCTCTTTTCTTAGATAGTTGCTTGTAGTGGTTTACACTTCAAACCAAATGAGGGGGACTTGGGAATTTTCAACTATCATCTCTAACATCATTTTTTTGTTTAAAGTCCTTCAGCGTTTGCAGCAGGAAGAGAAATGGAGTCTTTTGTGCATACAATATTTATTTTTCATTCTCTGTGGTTAAACTTTCTCTCAAATGTAGCTTCAGGCAGTAACATTTGAAACATTGTTCTTCTGGAATTCCATTCTGATCAGTAGCAAAAGCCACTTAGCAAATAGTTTTATAAGGTTTGTGCTTTTGTTTTTTTAGCCTGGGCATGAAATGATAATGGGGAAGTTTTTAAAAACCCTTCTAGGCAATTGTTTAGCATTGAGGCCTTATTACAAAACACATTGGCAACTTTAGCTATTTTCACTATAGATTATGATGCAACTGCTCTAAGAGAGGGGATGTTTTTCATAGTTTCACACTTTCTATGCAGTAATAACAAAAAAAGTTCAATGTAATAATTATGTGGATTATTATATGTGTGATTCCTGTTACAGCAGTCAGTTATTTGTCTGTCTTCTGACTTTTGCCATACCTCCATCCATTCCATCTGCAAGTCATTCCTAACAGACATTGAATTCAACCCACATTTTCCCTACTTTGACGGAAGACATATTCAACATGTTGTTGCCTATATACTTGGAAGTCTAGAACCAGCAGAAAGATCTTTAAATCATTCTTTCCAACTGGGCTCATCAATAATTGAAGGCAGAGACTGCAACCATTCAGCCTACTTTACCAATTTGCCAATAACTGAGTTTGTTGGCTCTCCCAAAGCATAAGAGTCTAAGCCAAGGTTCTTCAAACTTGTTTTGGTCAAAGCTTTACTGACATATATTGTCTGCATTCTTGTGCTGGTTTCTAAAGTGTTCTTCCTGGTATGAGGGTGATTGCAAGGGAAGAGTAAATTAAAGAATAATTAGCAAATGTCTCAAATGCTTTCTTGGTGGAACTAAGTTCAGGAAAGTCAATGAGTGTAGCTACCTACAACTGCATCCTCCCACTCATTCAAAGCTCCTTCACTTATCTCTCTCTCACAATCTTTTCCTTCTTTTCTTTTCTAAAAGTGTCTTCATATACTTTATGGATATCCTCCTTGCATTTTTCTGCTGTCAGCTATGTGGCATTTTAATTTTCAGCATAACAGATTGTGATAAAGTGACAAGGTGTGGGTAGTTTAATTACTGAACGAATATTCAGTTCAGATTCTCCAAAGTTCATGAGTAGCTTAATGATTGAAAAGACTGAAATCAACTCTCCAAATGCACAGGTCAAATGGACAGTGATAAGAAGTCACAGTATTGACTTATTCTAGAATCATCTAGAATGATCTCTTCCAGGTTGTAATAAATTGAGACCTAATCGACTAAGGAAGAGCCATTTTGATACACTGACTAAGACAACAGGCTAGAAACTGGAAAACTGTGATTTCAATTCCCCCCCTTAGGCACAAAGTCAGCTGGATGACCTTGACCCAATCACTCTCTTTTGATCCTAGAACAGGGGTGTCAAACTCACATTATCAGATGACATATTGTGGCTTTTTTCCTTTTGCTAGTCTGGGTGTTGGTGTGGCCAGCGCATGACGCATCTGCCTGTGGGCTGCAAGTTTGACACCCCTGCTCTAGAAAAAATGCAATGGCAAAACACTTCCAAAAATTTTGTCAAGGAAACTGCAGGGACTAGTTCAGGCAATCACAAGACTGAGAGGCATAAACATACGTAGTAGGAAGGAATCAGAAAGTTGTCCTCAAGAATTCACTTAAAGTAAAATTTCACCTGCATTTTGGTGAGCTTATTCTCAATTTACAATTCTGAGGATTTTTAAGAGGGTTAAAATCCTTACAAAGGATTTTAGTGCAATACTTGGGCTAGCTGTCATTTCTCCAAATATTTCCCCATCTCTCCAATTGATCATTTAGTCTCATATGAAAATAAGATGTAAACTTCAGTTGGAGGGATCTTCAGAATAAATTCTTCCAAGAAATTTTGAGAGAAAATAAATGAAGGTCAGTCTAATTGGACAAAGAACATTCTTCCAAATGTACTTTCTATATTTTATTTAAAACAGTATTTGATTCAATACTGTGCTATGGAAGCCTGTTAAGTATTTTGAGATAATTTAAAAAAAAACATTAACTATTATCAGCTTCTAGAAACTCTCAGTTATCCTAACTGAAATTTATATTTTGGAAAATCTTTTATCATTGCCCTGAAGTTAAGTTATCTGTACAACTATATACAAAATGGCAGACTTGGAGTTCTAGTCCTTCCTTAAGTGCAGAGGACAACCAGATGACTTTGATCTAGTCACTCACACTTGTCCCAGCCCATTTCTCATGTATTGTCATTGTGGAAAATACAGGAGAAAAATGTAATTTGGACACCGTTTTGTTGTTTTATATATATATATATAAATAAATAAATGTAGTTTATAAGTCAAGTGAATGAATGTTGCAAAACATTGCACCAGAAGAGTGCAGAAAAGAGTGTGGGAAAAAGTTATTTCCTCTTTCTGCCTGACATCTAACCCTATGTTCCAAAAAGATAATATATAATCCATAATGTTATGGCCTCAGGCAGCCTCGTATATGTGATAAATAAATAAATGACCAGGCATTCTTCTATTTTATTGGCATAGTTGATATTGTGTTGACTTCAGGAGACCTTTTACATAGTTTGACCAAAAATATGTGATTATTTTTTTTAATGATGAAGGTGGCAATTTTAGGGAGTCTGATATTTCCTTATTCCATCTTCAATGGTTTCCACTCCCTTCTTAATGGTTGAAGTGGTGGATTTCTGAATTGTTTCTCAGTCACTTTCAAAACAACAGGTCATCTGAGTGAGCGGTATGTAGTTGAAAAAATATATATTAAAAAGTGCACTTTAAAGCTCTGTTTATCTTTTTAAACTGCTGCAAAAGCTGCTTTGTAGAAACTGTATAGCTTTTCAAAAGCTTTTTTTTAAAAAAAAAAAAAGCTTTGTTTTTCTTTTCTTTTCTTTCTTTTTTTGTATTGGGATTTGTCCGACTGATTCCTTTATGTAGAAAACTTTCTTTTTAAAATACCAAACAAGGGGGCATTCTAAGGTTTTATATACAATAAAGTTCTTTTTCCCTTAAACAATTCTTTCCTTTTTTTTAAATTTAAACTTTTTTTAAAAAAATCTCTTTTTTGGCAACCTAGCTGGTTTGAATAGTTCTTGGATGCTATTGGAAAAGCCTCAATGTGACCAGTCAATTCTAGGTCAGATGATTAATGGAAATTAGTTTGAGGCTTGAATAACTGTCTGATTTTGCATTTACATAAGGTATTTTGAAATACTTGACTAATTGCAAGGTAGTTGGCTTTTGAAGCCTTTGATGTAGTTTGGAGATAATCACTTTAATTATTTAAGGGGAAAAAAGTCATATCTAAAATGTACATATTATCAACAAGCTTTATCCTCCAAATCACTTTTTCTAGAGTTGCCTTAGGAACCCAGTCTATGGGTTCTTGTTCCTGCATTTCAGATTCTGTCTAGAGCATAATCTTAATTAACTGTGTAATGTTTCCATATCATCACCAATAATTTTAGCAAACAAAAAGGGAAATATTTTCTATAAACTCTGCAGTATTTTGGAACAATTCTGTGTGAAGGTTTTCATCAGTTCATTTGCAGAAATAGCATCAACATGATTGAGTGAATATTAGATGTAATTAGGAAGTACATGATACGTATTCCTATAATACTTCCTAATTGATCTCTTTCAAATGAAATGCAAAATGCAGTGCCAATTACAATCTCTCAATTACAGATGCATTCACTGATGAGATAAACACTTCTCCAAATGCCATCATGATGACATTCTTTTCTGATATTATGATTATAAAGTTGAAGTTTTACATTTTAAACATTGCCAAGCTAGACTAATTTCCAGAACATAACTAATCTTGCTTCCAGCGCTGCTTCAGTAAGAACCTAGAACAAAGGAGAATTCTGAAATCCCAGGTCATCTTCTTTGGAAGAATTGCAATTCTATAGCAACTTATCTTGGTAGGATTTAATCTGAGCTTGCTTTTCCTGATCCATATCCTCCTAGTCTCCAAGCTACTTCAGGACTTCAGGACATTTCTGGCTTGGTCAGGTAAAAACATGTGATAACAATATAATAACTCTGACTGACCTCCCAGTGCTTTTGTGTAGATATTGAATGCCATGGGAGAAGCCCACAGTGGAGTAAACATGGACATTTCCCCCCATGACTAGTGACAGGAATTTCCATTTAGGCAGGACCAGGACCTCCATAATATGTTGGAGACAACTCCAGAAGGACACCAGTATCTATGGCATTAGATTTTATCTAGAGTCTAACAGGCATATTCTTCCTATCTGGTTATCAAAGCAGTCATTGTTGGTCCATGCCTGGATCTTAATCCTACCTGGACAGGATCCAGATAAAATGAAATATTCCTCTAAAATACAGTACATTGTAGCTGAATAGCTACCATGTTTTTAATAACCTTGGGGTTATTGAAAAGGTTGGAGACTGGGTGAAAATAAATTTGCAACATGGAAGGACTTTTTCAAGCAATGCGAACAAATCCTTCAAGGCAGATAGCTCTATATCCTCTTCCAGGGAAGACCTAATTATCTTCCAGATCCAACTGCCTTAGCTGGCCACTTGAAGGAGCTAGGAGAGAAATTCATGAAGCCTGCAGATGGGGGAGTTTTAATAACAGAAAACTCTATCAGTTTCTTTGCATCCCCTTCTACTTCATGTATTCCAGAGCCAGTGGGAAAGATGAATATTATTATTTATATTCAAAAAGTATTTCTTTAAATTTATTTTCCTATCCTTATCTTTTTGAGCTTAGCTGGTTTATATGTTGTTCATTATTCCTCTGTCATTAGAAATAAGTCCCTTAACATATTAAGCTAAATTCTATGTTGCAGTGCTGCATTGTGCTCTGTGTCTCCCATCACAACATATTTTACTTCAGTAAACTATTATTTTGTAATGATGCTTTTGCATATACTAAACATGGCACAATTGGTTAGGCATCATTCATTTCCTTCAATTACCAATACTGCTTCTGCATCTCCTGTTTTGGAGCACTGTGTAAGCCAGTGGCAGAAAGTTCCATCAATCATTTCTGTTGGCTGTCTTCAGCATCTGCTCCTCTAAAGATGCTATATAATAAAAATAATGCTTGGATCTGGTTACCTATAGGTTCCAGAGACTACACAGCTGTTATTTTTCCCATCTGCATGTTGCTTTAATTTACTTATAGAGTTTATTTATTTAGCTTTGTAATTGTCTCCAAATGGTAAGTGAGAGAGACGCTGGGCTAGACACACAAATAATTTTTGACGTATGTTTGGCATGCTATCTTTATAGCATCAAGGGACAACAGAGAATAGCATAGTTGTTTTCTAACCACCTATTGATTGCAGAGTTTCTCTTGTGTTACAATGCCACAATATATTAACTGCAAAAATATTTGCAGCCATCTTGGATTAATTTTATAAGAGTTTGCGTTGTAATGTTGAAACGAATGTATTACGTTGGATTAGTTGTAATTCTGTATTCTGTCTTCACATTAACCTGGGTTTGCTTATATTCTCACTTTTACCTATTTAAAAGTTGCAGCCTGGGGCTACAGATAAAAAAGCATTGCGTTGTGGCAGCAAAATAGGAACAGAGGCTAAAATTCATAAAGAATTCTCATTAATAGCCTACATCTTTTCAAAATGCAAAAAGAAGGCAAAGTAGCTACTAAGGGATCCAAAACAAAAATGAAGTTCTGTTCAGCATGGACCGTATTGAGAGCTTGTACTAGAATCCATCTGGGAAATCAAAATCTGAAGGTTGAAAGAAAATAAGGAGAAATAATAAAACTTCTACCTCATGTTACTTCCACAGTGATTGACAGCTAAGAAAGAACTTCATCAGGAGCTTAGCAAATGTAGGTTTTTTTAGACTTGTATTTTATGGGAATTTCAATTTGCAAAAAGGCATCAAAAATTATCACTTCCGGGCATGGCAGCTCATGAAGTTGAACAATGAAGTTACCTCTTGACGTCTTTTCTCTGCAGCTAGTGATAACATTGCAAATCTCCAAAATATTTGTGGTGAAAGAAGCAAGTCCCACCACATGCTGTTTCCATAAGAGCAAGTAGAAGTAAACAAGAAGTAGTAGTTATGTCTCTTTCTGATATTGTTTCCTAATATAATTACTGGACCAGGGAGTTTTTGATCATCTCCTATGAGAAATCAAATGAGGACCAATGTTGCTTAGCTTTATTTAAGACCAGAGATAGCAAGTGCTTCCCATCTACCAACAAAGTAACTTTCAGTTCTTTAATTCAAGTTCCACAAGTCAGGTTCCACAAGTTTGAGTGTAACTGTTCTGTATGGAACTTGGTAGGTTCCAAGTCCCTCGTTCTGACTGGCCGAAAAGGCCACTTACATATTGGTTGATTAAGAACCAATCCGGGAAGCCGCCAAACAGCGGGAACAGTTAAATGAGTGTCATTGGCCACAAGCCGCAGGCAAAGCTGCTATATAAAGGGCTGCCTTGGCTTGGGCTATGTTCCGTATCTTTTGCCTTGCGAGTTTAAATAAAATTGTTGTTTGGAACCCAGTCTCACTGCTTCTTTCTGGACGGAACACTGGTGATGAAGGTGGGATTGTCATAAAAGGTGAGACCGAAGCACACCGCGATCTGAACCGAGCATGAGAGATGACCAGTAACAATGCGCCACCCGCACCATTCAAACATGATGAGGAGGATTGGAAATCGTATATCGATTGCTTTCTTATGTTTTAGAAAGCAATGAAATGGAAGAAATCTCAGACCAAAGGAAGAGGGCTGTCTTCCTTACACACTGAGGACCGGCCGTCTTTAAAATGGCGAAGGCACTGGCGAAACCCAGAGATGTCAAACAGATTACGTGGTCCGACCTGAACCGAATGCTCCGAGCACACTACGCACCGGTGGTCTTGAATTTAATAAAAAGGCATGAATTCTATAAGAGAGACCAGAAGGAGGATGAAACTATAGGAGATTTTGTAGATGCTCCCAGGCCCAGGAACAAAACCAACCTTCAAGCATTCCTAGGCCTCATAAATTTTTACAATGTGTTCCTACCCCATAAGGCAACAATAGCAGAACCCCTACATTGACTGCTAGATAAAAAAAACCACTTGGACATGGGGCCACCGGGAACAGAAAGCCTTCCAAGGTATCAAGGACCTATTACTGTCAGACACCATTCTCATCCAGTTTAGCAATACCCTGCTTTTGATGGTCACCAGTGATGCCTCGGCTTTTGGGGTCAGTGCCATCCTGAGCCACCAGCTGCCAGACAGCAGAGAGGCACCGGTCACCTTTTACTCCAAGACACTCTCCAAGTCGGAATGCAATTACAGTCAACTTGATAGAGAAGCCCTTGCAATCATCGCTGGAGTCAAAAGATTCCATGAGTACCTTTACAGAAGAACTTTTTCTATAATAACCGATCACAAGCCCCTTCTTGGAATCCTAGCAGGCAGCAAGCCATCCCCAAACATTTTGTCACCTAGAATGATGAGGTAGTCTGAATTCCTCGCTGCCAACTCCTACACGCTGTTGCACCGACTTGGCAAAGCCATCACACACGCCGACACCCTGAGTCGTTCCCCGCTGCCCGTCACAGAAGACAACCCTGCTCCAACCACCTCCACATTTCAGCTTGAGACCTGCCCGGAGCTATCACTGACTGCAGCCGATGTCGCGAGAGCCACAGCCAAAGACCCTTTCACAGCGCGTTTATTGAACTGGGTAGGTAAAGGCTGGCCGGAGGAGAACAAAACTGAGACTTTTAGACCATTCTGGACTTTTAGACCAGACAGACCAAATTGTCTGAAGAAAAGGGGTGCATTTTATGGGGTGACAGGGTGGTGATTCCGAGCAGTCTCCAGGAAGACGTTCTGGGCATGTTGCACGAGGGACACCCGGGCATTGTCAAAACGAAAGCCCTGGCCAGGAGTTACGTCTGGTGGCCAGGGCTGGACAAAGACATTGAACGCTGGGTTGCAACATGTCATGACTGTCAAAAATTGAGGCCTACCCCCCCACAGGCACCAATAAGAGACTGGGAAACTCCCCAGGGTCCATGGTCTAGAGTACATATTGACTTCGCTGGGCCAATGAAGGGAAACACTTTTTTGATAGTGGTTGATGCATACTCGAACTGGTTGGAAGTCATCCTCATGGCTTCCACAACCACCGAAGCTGTAATGAAACAGCTAGACAAGCTATTTGTGACACATCGGCTACCTGATGTACTGGTTTCAGATAATGGGCCCCAATTTACAGTCTTGCAATTTGAACAATATCTGGCTGCCCAGGGTATCCGATATGCCTTAACTGCGCTGGCCCATCCAGCTGCGAACGGCAGGGCTGAACGCATGGTTCGGTACACTAAAAAGGGTCCAGACAGAATGGACAAGGGGGATGTGCAGGACAATCTAAGCCGACTACTAACCTTGCAGCATATTACCCCTTGCAGTACAACCAATAAAATCCCAGCAGAACTTCTAATCGGTAGGAAACTATGCTCCTACCTGGACAGATTGCACCCCACTTACACCTGGGACAACCCCCCCGATTCCTCCAGTAAATAGTATATGTTGGAAATCGGCGACCTGGTCTATGCAAAAAACCTCACCGGGGACCCATTGCGGCTTCCAGCCACCAACACCCAAATAACAGGCTCCAGGTCCTACCGACTACTTTTAGACGACGGTAGGGAATGGAAGCGGCACATACACCAGCTTCATTCCCGCAACCTCGAATGAAAAAACACCACAGAATCAAAAATAAATACCGACTATAAAACAACCAAGAGGGCTTACAAATAAATAAAAATGGGAGAGACGAACCTCCCATAACAAGACAACAAACTATGGAAAAAGACAATCTAACCAAACAAAAAAAGCGCTCACGGTTAGATGAACCCCAAGAAAGAAGTCTGGGAGCAGGAGAGCGAAGCGAGGCCTTCCTGGAAGGAGGCAGCCAGGCCAGCTCAACCAACCCAGTCAAATCAGGAGGGAGCGGTGGAGCCATCTCAATCGGCTCAAGAAACTCAGGCGGGAGCGGCAAGGCTGACTCACCCTTCCAGGAGGTTCCATGGAGAAGGACAAGAGAAGCAGTGATCCCGTCCGAACCGCTAGAAGACCACGCCGAGACTGAGCTGCGCAGGTCAACTAGAACTAGAAAAAGGCCCACCTCCCTGCATGACTACGTCACCCACATTGGACTAAATTAAAGGGGGAGGGGTGTTCTGTGTGGAACTTGGTAGGTTCCAAGTCCCTCATTCTGATTGGCCAAAAAGGCCATTTACAGATTGGTTGATTAAGAACCAATCCAGGAAGCCGCCAAACAGTGGGAACAGTGAAATGAGTGTCATTGGCCACAAGCCGCAGGCAAAGCTGCTATATAAAGGGCTGCAGCAGCTTGGGCTATATTCTGTATCTTTTGCCTTGCGAGTTTAAATAAAATAGTTGTTGTTTGGAACCCGATCTCACGCGCTTCTTTCCAGATGGAACAGTAACAATACATTATTGACACAGCTTAGAAACAGAGTCTGGAAAGTTAATTGAGTTTTCCCCTCCATTCCACTTGTATTACAAAGTAATGAATTAGGATACCACAAGGGTGAGTTTCTTTCTCATACTTTATTTCCTGGATTTAAAGCATATTTTTTGTTTGTGTAACCATTTTTGCCATGGCTATCTACAACAATAGGAGACTTATTGAAATACATTTAATTAATCTGTGTTTCTACTAAAGCCCCAATATAGTTAGTTAAGGAGGTGGTCAACATTTGAAAGACTTCAGATCTCCAAGTACCATTATCCTTTTCCAAATAAGGCATAAACCGAACCAAATATGAAAACTATTGAATTCTACCTCTTTATAGCACCTTATTAAACTTTCACTGTGTCTTGATGTTATTCTGATACATGTTTTCTTGCTTGTATTTCCTATCATTAGTTTGTGCTAGAAACAAAACACATGTTTCATTGATACTAGGATATGGAGTAAAAGATTTTGCAAAGGAGGAAGCTGTGATTTTTTTTCCAGCCCAGAAATCCATACACTATTTAAAATCTCATTGTTATGACCTTTAACTGGTGAAAACAGTGCATTATAGGGTAACGTTTTTTGAGTCAAGGTACCTCAAATGGGCTAACTTACAAAATGTGTTCAGAATCTGAGATCTAAGACTTCTGGGTGAATGAAATTTGAGGAAATTATGATTGCTTCAATGCTACTGGTTGGTACGACTCTGCTAGGCTGTAGCTGGATCATGTAATCTTCATTTTTAATGTCCTATGACAGTTTCCCAGCCACTTACCTATCTATTCAGAAAGGGAAGGAAGGGGAGAGGAGAGGAAAAAGGAGATGGTAGGGGAAAGAACAGAGAAGAGAAGAGAAGAGAAGAGAAGAGAAGAGAAGAGAAGAGAAGAGAAGAGAAGAGGATTTCTGAAGCTCTCTGTCAGATTCCCACAAAGAAGAAATCACTCCTACTTTCACTCTTTTTTTGCCTGCTCTTGTCATTCTGTTCCTGTTTAGGTAAAGCCCCTGTCACACAGCACCAACGGATGGAAAGAGGATGTAAAACAGAGAAAAACTTGCCATCCGTTGGTTAACGCGATGCTTCCATTTTATACTCACTCCGTCCGTTTTTCATCCTCTCTATCCATCCAGCATACATTGTCCACTCAAAAAGTTTTGAGCTGCACAAACCTTTTCAAGAGGAAAATGTATCCAACGCGTCCGTTCTGCATCTGCAACGCATATGGGGAACATCCGTTCTACATCCGTCATCATCCGTTACGTGTCCGCAATATCCACTAGGCATCCGCGCAACTCAAATCTACTCCAGCGGAAAACAGACACAGGGACGAAGCAAAACGGATGCAGAACGGACACGCAGCGTTAGTAGCACGGACGGAGAAAGGATGAAAGCAGATGTAGCTCGCATACAAAGCATGAAAACAGAAAAAAACGTTCGCATAGGGGACGTATCTCGGATATTTAGGATGTCTGCAGGATGTCAAGAGGATGCAAAAGGACACCTAGTGGAAAACCTATATTTCCAAGAAAAAGGGGAAGGAACTCACCTGGATCTCACTTTCAGTCCAAAAGCCCTGCGGTGCAGACCTCTTCAGCCTTCATCTGGCTATTGCTCTTCCACAGCATCCAGTCATCTCCACCATGGATCATCACACACTCCTTTTGGTAGCCACCATCGTTCTGCAACAGTGCGAAGCCATCTACAGGCTCTTTCACCTGTTCTATGTGAAGAAAAGGAGGAAGTCAAGAAGTGCCTGGGTACGAAGATGGATCGCCAGAAGAGTAGAGTACGGACTGTATAACAAGGTGATGGTGGAGCTGAGGAACGAAGACACTCGTGCATTCCAGAACTTTATGAGGATGCCGCCAGCCATGTTTGAGGAAGTTGTGGAGCGGCTGAGACCCAGGTTGACCAAGCAGAGCACCAACTTCCGGCCCAGCCTGGACCCTGGGCTCAAGGTGGCACTGACTCCGCGCCACCTGGCCTCAGGGACCACTTACAGGAGCATGTAGTATTGCTGGAGGGTGCCACACAACACCATCAGCATTGTGGTCAGAGGAGGAGTGCAGGCCATCATCGAAGAATACCTGGAGGAGCTCCTCCAGTGCCCCTCCACTGAAGAAGGCTGGAAGAAAGTTGCAGAGCAGTAGTATCAGAAGTGGAACTTCCCCCACACCGTTGGAGCCATAGATGGCAAGCACGTGGCCTGCAAAGCTCCAGCCAAGTCGGGGTCCACTTATTTCAACTACAAGGGCTTCTTCAGCATCATCCTCTTTGCCATGGTCGATGCTGACTACAAGTTCATGTACATTGATGCTTCAGGCAACGGGTCAGCTTCAGATGCCCAGGTATACAACGCCAGTCACCTCAAGGAGGGGCTGGAACGTAACCTCATCGTGGGCTTCCCAGATCCAGAACCCCTGCCCAATGACACACAAGATGTTCCCTACTTCATCGTGGGGGATGACGACTTCTCCCTCACAATCTACCTCATGAAGCCCTACACTTCCAGACTCCTCATCCGTGAAGAGAGGATCTTCAACTACAGGCTGTCCAGGGCAAGACGGGTGGTGGAGAACGCCTTTGGCATCCTGGCCAACAGGTTGGGGGTACTTCTCACCACCATGCAGCATCGCCCACAGACTGTGAGGAGGATCTTGGAAGCTTGCTGCATCCTGCACAATCTCATGCGCACCCGCTAGCCAGTGTTGTAGAACAAGGCTCATGGACTGTCAACAAGGCAATGGGGACATGGAGCCTGGTGAATGGAGGCAAGGGCAAAACCTGGTAGACACTGTGGAAGTACAAGGCCCCAACAGAGCTTCACATGAAGGGAAGAAGCAGCGCAACCTCCTGAAACACTGGTGCAACTCCCCAGCTGGAGCAGTGGAGTGGCAAGACAGGATAATAGATGCTTAATGGATGCTTCCTTCATCCTGTCTCATCACACTGATGAGATTGGGCAATGTATGTTGGGTGGGCCTACAATGAACAGGGCATTTAATAAAGAGTTGTGTTTATGTTGAAATGTGTGGATCAATGATTACATTGTTTCTGATAATAAAGGGCCAAAGGTGTGGCACCTGGGAGGGTGGACCATACAGTCCCACGATGCTTGCACTGGAGGTTTATCTATCCCACAGCTATTACCCATCCCACAGGTATCCTAACTCATCCCACAGCTATTACCCATCCCACAGGTATCCTAACCCATACCACAGCTATTACCCATCCAAAGGTATCCCTGCCCATCCCACAGCTATTACCCATCCCAAAGGTATCCCTGCCCATCCCACAGCTATTACCCATTCCAAAGGTATCCCTACCCATCCCACTGCTATCCTTACCCATCCCACAAGCATGCAAAGGCTTAAACCATTTCTAAAAGTTTCCACCAACACTTTATTGACTAAAAGAACTGAAGCAAGTATGTGAAGCAAAGATAAACTTTATTAATAACAAACTGTAAAAGCAAAATTACCCAAGTGTCCCAAGCAAAGATAAAGTCATCAGGTAGCCACCCATTCTTTGGCACTCTTCTTAGTCACTCTGAGGCATGCCCAGTCCAGGGGTGAAGGGTCCATGTGCTGTGGAGGTGGCTGCTGCTGAAGTGCTGGTCTGAGGTGTCATTGGGGTGCCTGGCCCCGAGAGGACAACAGGGGACGATGTGTGGAGGAAGCTCTTAGAGAGCTGGCTCAGTCCTGTGATGTTGAGAGCCCCTTCCTCCAGGACATGGGGTGTCAGCCCCAATCCCGATGACAGATGTTCTGAGGCCGGGCTTGGCTGTGGGGTGGATGAAGGAGCAGTGTAGTGGAGATGTCTGGTCTGCAGCTGAGCGAGGTGAGGCGTGGGTGGCAACTGTGGTGTGGGTGGCATCTATGGCGTGGGTGGCATCTGTGGCATGGGTGGCATCGGAGGCGTCGGTGGCATCCGTGACATCAGTGGCATCGGTGGCACCGGTGGCATACGATGTACCTGTGCCTGGACTGCGAAGGGCTACCTATGCTGCTAGAGTTCCTGGTAGCCGTAGCCTTGGTAGGTGAGGGGCTGTGGAAAGCCTTGGAAGGACAGTGACATCACCTGGGGTGGAGGAGCAGACCTGGACTGGGTGGGAGCAGGTTCAGGTGGGTCTGGAGGGTTGTGAAGAAGACCGGTTATCCTGTCCTTGATCACCTGGTACTGTGATTCGGACATGTTCATGAGGGTCTGGTTGACGTAGGTGAGGAAGGGCTTGCAGTTGGAGGATGGGACGTCAGTGTGCACCAGCTGAGAGAGGAGATCTACGCTGCTTCTGATGGTGTCCCTGATCTCCAGCAGGATCTCCAGCAGTGTGGCTCTTTCCCTCCGGTCTGGCTCTCTGCCTGCTTTATGTGGAGGTGGAGCTGGGGGTGGATGTGGGTTGGTCTCTGGTGGCAGTGCCCTCTCCTTGCTCCCACTGCATCAGGGAGTCCTCCACATCCTCCACCATGGGGAGTGTAGCTGTCGGGGGGGTCTCCATCATGGCACGCTCCACAGATACCTGCCTGGACACAGGAGCTGACTCCTGGCCAGAAGAGGACTGGCTCTCTGTGGGCTGCCTGAGAGAGAGGGTTGTCAGAGGGGCTGCTCCTCGGTGGTGGATGTCACCCTCCAAGAAGCTGCACTTGGCCATCACATAGGTCTCTCGGTCCATCAGCTTGACCGTGGCCTGGCCAGATTTCCTGAGGTGTAGCTTCCCGTACCAGGTGTGCATGTGCTTCCACCAGCCGAGGAACACCTCCGAAGTGTAGCCCAGGCTCTCCGCCTTCTCTCTCAAAGCAGCCTGCTTCCTTTTGGTGTCTCGATAGAGCCTGTGTCCCTTCCACCAAAGATACTCGTTCTCCCTCAGCCATTCCAGCACCTCATCCTCATGTTTCTCTTCAATGGAGTATTGCCTCCTCTCCTGTTCTCGTTCATGCATATGCCTCTTCCTCCCTCTGGCAGGGCCACCTGGGCCCTCATCAGAGGGGCTTCGAGGTTGTAGGGGCTGCTCCTCCACACCACCAGCAGCAGCAGCAGCAACAACAACAGTAGCAGAAAAAGCAGGACTAGCAGCACCAGCAGAACCAGCAGAACCAGCAGAACCAGCAGGACCAGCAGGACCAGGAGCACCAGGATCAGCAGCAGCAGAGTAAGCACCAGCAGCACCAGCAGGACCAGCAGGACCAGGAGCAGCACCAGCAGAGTAAGCACCAGCAGAAGCACCAGCACCAGGAGCAGTGCCAGCAGACTGAGTACCAGCAGAATCCCCAGCACCAGGAGCAGTGCCAGCAGAGTAACCACCAGCAGAAGCCCCAGCACCAGGAGCAGCACCAGCAGAGTAAGCACCAGCAGAAGCACTAGCACCAGAAGCAGCGCCAGCAGAGTAAGCCCCAGCAGAAGCCCCAGCACCAGGAGCAGCGCCAGCAGAAGCTCCAGCACCAGAAGAGTCAGCCCGAGCAGCAGAAGCCCCAGCAGAAGCAGGGTCAGGGTCAAGGGGTAGGATGGTGGACCTGTCCCGCTTGCCAGGGCTGGCAGCAGATGCCACAGGCTTTCTCTTCTTGCCAAGGTTGTTGGCTGGCTGGCTGGCTGGAGCTGTGTCTGGCAGCAGGTCTTTCCTCTGAATGGTGACCTGCTTGCGGGCTGCTTCCCTTTATATCCGCGGGGCTGATGCAATGCATCCTCCCCGCATGCGCAGTGAACGCTCTGCATCCGCTAGGCATCCGCTAGGCTTCCACTAGGCTTCCGCTCTGCATCCGCTTCATCCGCTCAGCATCCACTCTTCATCCGCTCTTTCCGCTGCGCGTCCACTTCACTGTGCTCCCCCGGAAGCCCTGCGGATGTGCCATCCACTTCCATCCACTAGGCTTCCATGGAGCATCCATTTTACATCCTGGCTACATCCTCCCCCTGTCCGTTCCTTTCCGTTGTTGTCCGCTCTGCTTATGCAAATTCAGGGCACTTTTGAGGGCGGATAGCAACAGATGGAACATTTTCTCATCCGCTGTGTCCTTTTTACAAATGTTTTGCATCCGTCGGCCAATGTGACAGGCCCTTAAGGAAATATCTCTGAAACAATGACCCAATGGTGAATGGATTGTCTAGTAGCAGTTATTTCGTCAACCATTGTTAAAAGTTATGTATGATTCAAGATCAATTGAAAATCCTGCACAGCTACTATATTTAGTTGGAAAATAGTTGGGACTAAAAGAGCTTGTGCTTTTCCCCTCAGATACTGATATGGTGAATAGGACAGTATAGTTTTCAATATCTCATTCTTTTTGCTGAGTTTCAAGACAGTGGGGGGATGTAGAGAGAAGGAAAATGATCTTGACAGATGTCGCCTTGGCAAAGGGATGGACATACTTTAAGTCTAGAATAAGATAACATTCAGAAGCATCTCAGGCAGGAAACTTCCTGATTCTCTATTGTATAAAAAAGAGGAGGAATTAGCGATGTAAGAAATGAGCAGGCTGAGGCTAAGGGTGGTGTCAAACACATCATCAGTTTGGAGTCTATGCTCCCATAAGCTTCCCTTTGAAGTCCATTGACTCTTATCTGATGCCAATTCACCTTGACCATAGTAATTCATACTCTTGTGTAGAGGTAGCATGAATGAAACTTGTCGTACTTTTGAACTCTAACCAGGTTCCTGACTCTTTGCACAAAATCAGACTTACAAGATTCTGCTATTATCACAATTTTAGCTTTCCTTGGGAGGGGCTTTCTTAATCTGGTCTAGCAAGTGGGGCTGACCAGAGACATATCCAAATGGAGGAAGTTTCTTAAGTAATTGTCCATGATTCATCATATTGTCATCATTAAACGTTAGTGTAGGTTACAATAGGTTTTTTTTCAGAAACGTCTATGCTCAAGTCATTTAGTTCAGAAATTGGTTTAGTTTCTATTTTACTAAAACCACAAGCTATATCTCTTGCTGAGAGATGAGACAATTATTTTAAAGAATCTGGATATAACAAGCAATCCATTCATATTTTGGTTTAAGTGATCTCATAAATTCTTTTAATCTTTCAATTCAAGAGAATCTTGGAATAAAAATGTATTGGGGTTAAAACAATTCCAGGGGGAAATTTTTGTGTCTGCATTTTAAGCACAATTGTTTTAAAATTGACTTTATTGTTTATCTTACATTGTCAGTATATGCTATAAAATAAAACACTGTGGAATATGAATATATACAAACCTAATATGAAACATCACTAAAATCACTAGCTAGGACATTTTGTCATTGTAAGATGACAGAACAAAGACAGCTTTGAGAAGGCCAAATGCACACATCGACCCCTAAGGATTTATATGGTGATTTTGCAAAAAAAAAAAAAAAAAGTCATCCAGCCATTTAACAATCAAATAAAAATCATATTATAACAACAGTTAAATGCAAACCACCAGCTTTCCAAAGCGGAGTATGCTTCTTCCTCCTGTTGCAGATTACCACAAAGGATCAGGATTCATCCCTGTCCTAATTTCAACTCCTGGGATGTGATTTCAATAGATATTTCTAAGCCAAAAATTGATATTGTAGGTTAGACATATCTGTCTGCAAAACCAGCATACAATTTCCTAAAGCAAAGACTTTCTGAATGGTAGGCATAGGTTCTCATATCCTGCCAGTATACCCAAAATTATATGGAAACACTCAAGGTCACAAGATGTTGTGCATTTTTTGAATTCTCAAGAATTTTACATCAGGTGTGGCATGGAAGCAAGAGACGGAGGAAAAAATGTGGCTGATATTTATCCCAAATCCACAACTCTATATTATCTTAAGGCCCTGTCACACTGCCCAACGGATTCAAAATGTTTCTAAAAAGGACACAGCGGACGAGAAAAATGTTCCATCAGTTGTTATCCGCGCTCAAAAGGGGTGAAAATTTGCATAACCAGAGCGGATAACACGGAAAGGAACGGATGGGGGGAGGACGCAGGGCAGATGGAAAATGGATGCAGAGCGGAAGCCTAGCAGATGGAAGCGGATGGCACATCCGCCAGGCTTCCAGGGGACCTCAGAAAAGCGGACGCGGAATGGATAAAGCGGATGCAGAGCAGACGCCGAGCGGATGAAGCGGATGCACAGCGGATGAAGTGGATGCAGAGCGGAAGCCTAGCAGGTGTCTAGCGGAAGCCTAGCGGATGCCTGGTGTTAATTGCGCATGCAGGGGGGATTTATTGCATCAGCTCCATGGATATAAAGGGAAGCAGCTCGGAAAAAGGTCACCATTCAGAGGAATACTTTAGGGCCTGTCACCTTGCCTGCCTGCCTTGCTGCCTGCCTTGGTGCCTGCCTCCCTGCCAGCCTTGCTGCCTGCCTTGGTGTCTGCCTGCCTGCAGCCTTGGTGCCTGCCAGCCTTGGTGCCTGCTTTGGTGCATGCCTCCCTGGAAGCCTTGGTGCCTGCCTCCCTGCCAGCCTTGCTGCCTGCCTTGGTGCCTGCCTGCCTGCCAGCCTTGCTGCCTGCCTGCCTGCCAGCCTTCCTGCAAGCCTCCCTGCCAGCCAGCAACCCCACAAACATGGGGAAAAAGAGGAAGCCTCAGCCATCTGCTGCCAGCCCTGGCAAGAGGGACAGGGCCACCCTCCCACCCCCTGGCCCTCACTCTGCTTCTGCTGGGGCTTCTGTAGCACGGGCTCGCTCTTCTGAGGCTGGGGCTTCTGCTGCTTCTGCTTCTGGAGGAGCTGATGATGATGCTTCTGGCGGTGGTGCTTCTGCTCGTGCTTACTCTGCTGAGGCTGCTTCTGGCGGTGGTACTTCTGCTGGTGCTTACTCTGCTGAGGCTGCTCCTGGCGGTGGTGCTTCTGCTGGTGCTTACTCTGCTGAAGCTTCTCCTCGTCCTGCTGGTCCTGCTGGTCCTGCTCGTGCTCCTGGACTGGCTCGTACTGCTCGTACTGCTCGTGCTCCTGGTCTTGCTTGTCCTGCTTGTGCTCCTGGTCCTGCTCGTGCTCCTGGTCCTGCTCTTGCTCCTGGTCCTGCTTGTGCTCCTGGTCCTGCTCGTGCTGCTGCTGCTGCTGCTAATGATGATGATCCTGCTGGTGTTGGTGCTGGTGCTGCTGCTGCTGCTGCTGATGATGATGATGATGAGGCTCATTATGATCCTGCTGGTGATGCTGCTGCTGCTGCTGCTGCTGATGATGATGATAATAATGATCCTGCTGCTGCTGCTGCTGCTGGTGCGGAAGAGCAGCCCCTACAAACTGGAAGCCCCTCTGATGAGGGCCCATGTAGTCCTGGCAAAGGGAGGAAGAGGCATATGCGGGAACGGGAGAGGAGGCAATACTCCATTGAGGAGGAACACGAGGATGAGGTGCTGGAGTGGCTGAGAGAGAATGAGTATCTGTGGCAGAAGGCACACCAAAAGGAAGCAGGCTGCTTGGAGAGAGAAAGCTACACATCGGAGGTGCTCCTTGGCTGGTGGAAACATGTGCACACCTGGTATGGGAAGCTGCACCTCAAGAAATCTGGCCAGGCCATGGTTAAGCTGACAGACAGAGAGACGTACGTCATGGCCAGGTGCAGCTTCCTGGAGGGTGAGATCCGCCACCGAGGAGCAGCAGCAGCGGCAGTCCCTCTCATGACCCTCTCTCTCCGGCAGCCTGCTGAGACCCAGTCCTCTTCCAGCCGAGAGTCAGTTCCTGTCTCCAGGCAGGTTTCTATGGAACGTGCCATGGTGGAGAACCTTGGTGGAGCGCGTGGAGGACTCCCTGGTGCAGTGGGAGAAAGGAGACGGCACTTCCACCACAGCCCTACCCACATCCACCCACAGCTCCACCTCCACAGAAAGGCAGAGAGCCAGACAGGAGGGGCAGAGCCACACTGTCCTGCTGGAGATCAGGGACACCATCCGTAGCAGCATCGATCTCCTCTCTCAGTTGGTCAACACCGACTCCTTATCCTCCAACCGCAAGCCCTTCCTCACCTATGTCAACCAGACCCTCACAGACATGTCGGAACCCCAGTACCAGGTGGTGAAGGACCGGATCACCGAGCTGCTTCACAACCCTCCAGACCCAGAGGCACCTGCTCCCACCCAGTCCAGGTCTGCTCCTCCACCCCAGGTGATGTCCCTCCCATTCCAAGGCTTCCCACAGGCCCTCACCTACAAGGGCTACGGCTACCAGGAGGTCCAGCAGCACATGCAGCAGCCTTTCCCAGTCCAGGCACAGACTCATCGGACGCCACCATTGCCACCAGTTCCACTGATGCCACTGATGCCACCCACGCCACTGCTGCCACCGATGCCACCGATGCCACCCATGTCCCCGATGCCACCCACGCAAGTCCTCACCCAGCTGCAGACCAGACAGCCCCACTACACTGCTTCTTCCTCCACCCCACAGCCAAGCCCAGCCTCATTACATCTGTCGTCGGTACTGGGGCTGACACCCCATGGCATGGAGGAAGGAGCTCTCAACATCACGGGACTGAGCCAGCTGTCTGAGAGCTTCCTCAACACACCGTCACCTGTTGTCCTCTCGGGGCCAGGAACCTGTGGCGCTTCAGACCAGCACTCTAGCAGCAGCCACCTCCACAGCACCTGGACCCTTCACCCCTGAGACTGGGCACACCTCTGAGTGACAGAGAAGAGTGCCAGAGACTGGGTGGATAAGTGTTGACTTTATTTGGACACTTGACTTGGGTCATTTTTCTTTTACAGCTTGTTATTAGTAAAGATTATCTTTGCTTCACACACTTCCTTCATTTATTTTTGTAAATAAAGTCTTGGTGGAAACTTTTAGAAATGGTTTAAGCCTTTGCATGCTTGTGGGATGGGTAAGGATAGCAGTGGAGTGGGCAGGGATACCTTTGGTATAGGTAATAGCTGTAGAATGGGGAGGGATACCTGTGGGATGGGTTAGGATATCTGTGGGATGGGTTAAGATAACTGTGGGATGGGCAGGGATACCTTTGGGATGCGTTAAGATAGCTGTGGGATGGGTTGAGATAGCTGTGGGGATAGATAAACCTCCAGTGCAAGCATAGTGGAACTGTGTGGTCCACCCTCCCAGGTGCCACACCTATGGCCCTTCATTATCAATACTAATGTAATCATTGATCCACACATGTCAACATAAACACAACTCTTTATTAAATGCCCTGTTCATTGTAGGCCCACCCAACATACATGGCCCAATCTCATCAGTGTGATGAGACAGGCTGAAGGAAGCATCCATTAAGCATCTATCATCCTGTCTTGCCACTCCACTGCTCCAGCTGGGGAGTTGCACCGGGGTTTCAGGAGGTTGCGCTGCTTCTTCCCTTCACATGAGGCTCTGTTGGGGCCTTGCACATCCTCAGTGTCTATCAGGTTTTGCCCTTCCTGATAGATTCCCCAGGCTCCATGTCCCCATTGCCTTGTTGGAGGTCCACAAGCCTGTTCTGCAAGACTGGGCAGCGGGTGCACATGAGATTGTGCAGGATGCAGCAAGCTTCCACGATCCTCCTCATGGTCTCTGGGCGATGCTGCATGGTGGTGAGAAGTACCTGGAACCTGTTGGCCAGGATGCCAAAGGCGTTCTCCATCACCCGTCTTGCCCTGGACAGCCTGTAGTTGAAGATCCTCTCTTCACGGGTGAGGTATCTGGAGGTGTATGGCTTCATGAGGTAGGTTGTGAGGGAGAAGTCGTCATCCCCCACAATACAGTTGGGCACATCTTGCGTGTCGTTGGGCAGGGGTTTTGGATCTGGGAAGCCCATGATGAGGTTGAGTTCCAGCCCCTCCTTGTGGTCACTGGCGTTGTATACCAGGGCATCTGAAGATGAGCCATTGCCTGAAGCATCGATGTACATGAACTTGTAGTCAGCATCGACCATGGCAAAGAGGACGATGCTGAAGAAGCCCTTGTAGTTGAAATAAGTGGAACCCGACTTGGCTGGTGCTTTTGCAGGCCACGTGCTTCCCATCTATTACTCCAACGGTATGTGGAAAGTTCCACCTCTGATACCACTGCTCTGCAACTTTCTTCCAGCCTTCTTCAGTGGCGGGGCATTGGAGGAGCTCCTCCAGGTATTCTTCGATGATGGCCTGCACCACTTCTCTGACCACAATGCTGATGGCATTGTGTGGCACCCTCCAGCCGTACTGCACGCTCCTGTAGGTGGTCCCTGAGGCCAGGTGGCGCAGAGTCAGTGCCACTTTCAGCCCAGGGTCCAGCTGGGCCGGAAGTTGGTGCTCTGCTTGGTCAACCTGGGTGTCATCCGCTCCACAACTTCATCAAACATGGCTGGAGGCATCCTCATGAAGTCCTGGAATGCACGAGGGTCTTCATTCCTCAGCTCCACCATCAGCTTGTTGTACAGTCCGTACTCTGATCTTCTCCTGATCCATCTTCGGACCCAGACACTTCTTGGCCGCCTCCTTTTCTTCCCATAGTAGAATTCACAGAGCCTGTAGATGGCTTTGCACTGTTGCAGAAGGATGGTGGCTACCAAAAGGAGTTTGTTCCGATCCATGGTGGAGATGACTGGATGCTGTGGAAGAGGTAGAGCCAGATGAAGGCTGCAGAGGTCTGCACAGCAGGGCTGCTGGTCTGAAAGTAGATCCAGGTGATTTGCTCCCCCTTTTTATAGGCAATATAGGTTTTCCCCTATGTGTCCTTTTGCATCCTCTAGGCATCCTCTAGACATCCTTAATATCCGTGATAGGTCCCCTCTGCGAACGTTTTTTCCATTTTAAATGCTTTCTTTGTGAGCTGCATCCACTTTTATCCTTTCTCCGTCCATGCTACTAACGCTGCACATCCGTTCCACGTCCGTTCCACTTCCTCCCTGCGGCCAAGCGGATGCAAGTTGCTCGGATGCGGAACGGATGCCTAGCGGATATTGCGGATGCGGAACGGATGCAGAACGGATGTCCCCCGTATGCCTAGTGGATGCAGAATGGACGCATTGGATATATTTTCCGCTCAAAAGTTTTGAGCAGCTCAAAACTCTCTGAGCGGATGAAACGTCAATAGACGGATGCTGGACGGATAGAGAGGAAGCAAATCGGAGGCAGTGAGTACAGAACGGAAGCATCGCGTTAACCAACGGATGGCAAGTGTTTTTCTCCGTTTTACATCCTCTTTCCATCCATTGGTGCAGTGTGACAGGGGCTTTAGATGGGATGAGTGAACTGGGATATAGAAAGTGAAGCCTATGACATGCACAAGTAGGTGTTAGGTGGCATTTTTCATTTTCTAAGCGTGGTTGAATGAAAAACAGCTCAAATAATCATATTTCCCTCTCTGTCAGCCTCCAAGAAACTTTTCGTGACAACTTTTCCTGTTTGACTCTTGCTTGCTGCCATGGACATGGAGGGGGAGGAATAATTTGGTATTGAGGGGGAAGGGTGCTAGAGGACGAAGTAGTGTGAACTGAAAAAGATGGGACACTTTCCTGCTTTCTGCGCAACTGCATCCACTTATCTTTTCTAGGCCAAGGTCAACCATCTTGGCATACCAGATATGTAAGACACCACCTGAAGATGTACCCCACCTGACATTATACACACCTCAGATTGAATGTCCAGTTTGAACTACTGGGTGAGGGGATTTGGGACAACTTTCCATATGTAATTTCCATGTTTATTTGCCTCAAATCTTGCTTTCCTTTCATTACTATCATTTCAAATCCAGTAAAAGTCTCTCTATTTTAATGGTGTCTAAGGTTTTCTTTCTTGGATTTCGAATGGAGGCACAGCTGACACTCTCTTTTAAAATATACAATTTTTGGCTAATTGAGCAATGTCAAATTCAATTTCATTAAGGGCCACAATCAGGGTTGTGTTTGACCTGGGTGGGCAGGTGAGCATGGCCAGGGTTGGCATGGCCAAATCAATGTCCTGCATTTCTCTGCAAATGAGAACTGACCCCGGAAGGGCCACACCCTTCCAGGGTTCCATTTTCATCTGTGACAGCCTCCTGCAGTCCTCTGCCAGTGAAAACAGAATCTCGTAGGGTTGCCTCTGGCCTTCCTGGGGTCCATTTTTGCTGGCAGAGGTACTGCAGGTTGGTCCTTCATTGTTTCCAGGTTGGCCCCATGGGCCAGATCTAAGCACCCCATGGGCTGGATCTGGCCCTTGGTCCTTGAGTTTGACACCTGTGGGCTAATTCATATCAACTTCCAACATCAGACAAATATTGGTAACTTTGATAATGGAGGACAGGCGGAATAGATCTAACCTAGAAATAAATTATTCCCCCTTTTCAAAAGGCTCATGTTTAGATACCACCAGCCTGAGGGCAGATCCTGCTTGGCCATTTATGTCTTTACTGCAAACAAGAATAGATAACATCCTCTTCCTCCCGTTACATTACAAATTACGTTACATTACAAATGCACCTAACATTCATGATATCCAGCTTTAATCCCAATCCTTCTTAATTGTTTAATTCTGTTCTACTAGCAACCACAACTCAGAACACTTGCAGAAATTGGTGCATACATACCATTGCAACAGTTGATTGCTGCTTAGTGAATCCATTTCATTCTTGGCTGCTGAGCCTCTACTATAAGCCCTACTAGGCAAACCAATTTTTTTAAAAATCAATTCTATAGAAAGGTTAAAGCTACTTTAATTGAAATTCGCTATAATAACAGAATCCAAGTTTGATTATGTTGTATCTCTTCTCCTGACTTGTAATTCAGTAAATAAGAAGCCTGTCTAAACAACTTCCCAATGCTACCTGGTTGTTGTTGACATCTTGGCAGCAACAGAGTTTATTTATCTTCATCAGGATTATTTTCCTTACTCACTACACCTACATTCTCTTCTGGTCAGCAGTTGTTATATTTAATAAATTTGTAGTTGATTCAGTCATAGCCTCTTAAATCAATATTAGGTCAATCTTCAACTGTAGAAACTCATGTGCCATTGACATACAATTGTAGCTACATTTTGTTCTAGAACAGAACAGAACAACAGAGTTGGAAGGGACCTTGGGGGTCTTCTAGTCCAACCCCTGCTCAGGCAGGAAACCCGACACTATTTCAGATAGTTGTCCAATCTCTTCTTAAAAACTTCCAGTGTTGAAGCATTCATAACTTCTGGAGACAACTTGTTCCACTGATTAATTGTTCTGTCAGGAAATTTCTCCTTAGTTCTATGTTGTTTCTGTCCTTGATGAGTTTCCATACATTGCTTCTTGTCCTGCCTTTAGTACTTTGGAGAATCACTTGACTCCCTCTTTGTGAACCCCTGAGATATTGGAATGCTGCCATCATGTCATCCCTAGTCCTTCCTTTCATTAAACTAGACCAGGGGTGTCAAACTCAATTTCACTGAGGGCCACATCAAGGTTGTGTTTGAGCTCAGAGGGCTGGGGACATGGCTGGGGTGGGCATGATCATGGTGGGCATGACCACGCCTCTGCACACGTGGTTTTATACACTTGTAAAAATGGAGAGGCGTACAGTTCTGTGATTTTGTTTTTTTTAATTCATACTTGATCTACTTGATCACCCAATGCGAGAGAGACCAGATCAAGAAACTGACTCCATAGGAAGACTAGAACTATAAATTATTGATACAGGCCAGTGGTGGCTAACCTTTTTGGGCTCCTGTGCCAAAAATTGCACATGCACCAGAGCATGTCAGCACCCAGAATGCAATGTGCATTCCCCACTTCCCACCCCCTTACCTGCACTGTGGCTTCACAGCTGATTTTTCAGCTGGTTTGAGGCCTTTTCCAGTCCTCTGTAAGGCTTTTCAGGCCGAATTATAGGCCCATTTCATCACTTCCGGTATTACAGGAGGTGACAAAACAGGCCTATAATTCGGCCTGAAAAGCCTTGCAGAGGCTTTTTCTAAGCCTCTGGGAGGCCAAAAAAGGCCTCAAATCAGGGGGGAAAAAATCAGCTGTGAGGGACGCCATGCATGCACAGTGAGGTAAGTTTGCCTGCGTCTCGTGTGCCAGCACAAAAGGCTCTGCGTGCCATAGGTTCACCATCACAGATATAGGCTATAGTAGCAAAATCCTGCAAGCCTGTAAGGTAAAATATTTTACTTTTCCTCCCTTTTATAACCTTCTGAGTCAAGGATGGCCTCCTGCAGTACTCTGGTAGCCAAAACAGGGGCCCCCATTTTGGCTGCCAGAATGCTGCAGGAGTCTGTCCAGACCCAAAATGGGCATGGGGGGGGGGACTGTGCGGAGTCTCCTCATGCTCCATTTTGTCTTCTAGAGTGCTGCAGGAGGCCATCCAGGCCCAAAATGGTGTGTGTGTGTGCGTGCATGCTTATCTTAAATTGTGAGGTAGGGACTTTGGTACTTCATTTCTGTAAAGCTGAATTGTAGAGTACAGAGATCATCTTGAAGAAGAAATTCAGTAACTATTATATAAATATCAGCTTCGCAAATAAACAGAAGCAGGTAAAAATTTTTTTTTAAAAAAACAAGATTACCCCCACCTTAATGCTTTTTAGAATGAGAAAAGAGAGAGAAAATATCTATAGGGGTTTCAAGGTTCCGTATTATCCTAACAAGGAAGTATCATTCCAGGCCCCTTATCTTAGCTTTATCTCTTATACCAACCTTTCCACTTTGAGAATCTGTTATGTAGCCCTTCATTAACTGAAGGTTTGTGAGTGAAAATGAAATAGCATGCCTTCTTTGTTATCAAGAATTACCTATTCTCTAATTTAGTCTAGTGGATATTAATTTCTGATCACCTTATCAGGACAAGCATCAGGTCATTTTACACAAAAATTTGTAAGCAGCAATTTTCTGAGAATGCCTCCATCCTTATGCAGCCAGCCATATATTTCTGAAAAATTGGGGGAAAAAAAGATTTTTCTCCTTTGATCACCAGTACAGCTTTTTGTGAACACACAGAAAAGGAAAGGAGGGAGGGTGGAAGGAATAGAGGAAAGGGAAAGAGAAGGGAGACATTTACACAATAATTTTTCAGAAGAGCATTCTCTACTTCCTTTCTTTATTCTGTCTTCTAATATTTTCTGTGCTTGTGTTTGGAAATCCACAAAATAGAGCATGCTTCAAATTCTTTCCCCTAAAAATAACCTTCAATAATTCAGGACTTGATTGATTACTGTTTGATACTACAAAACCCTGAAGGCTAGAGGTTTTTTATGGCATCAGAAAATCCTTATTGTTATTGCCAAGGGGTTAATTGTATTTTATTGTTGGATCTTTTACTATTCTTCTTAAACTGCTGCTTGATCCTTTTTGGTTTCCCTTCTTGCAGACAGGAGGCCTTCATTCCAATCCTCTCTCCCTTGTTTTTCCCTCAATGGTATCTGTATTATCTGTATTACTTTTTACTCATCACTCTTTGAATGATGTCTTAAAATGAAAGCTGACTCTTGTTATTCTTCTTTGTCTCACTTTGTTTTATGCATTTCCCCCATGTATTCAGCACAACATGATTTAATTGTTTAGACCAGAAGTGTCAAACTGGTGGCCTGTGGGCCAGATGTGTCACATGCAGGCCAGGCCCACACCAGTTCTGACTGGCAACCTAAGGTGGTGAGTTTGACACCCGTGGTTTAGACAAAATACCATAGGCCCTGTTGGTCTCAAGGTATTGTTTAAAGAAACATATTAACCATTTCTGTGTGAAAAGGAGATTGTTGGGAATCCTATGTACTAATAATCGCTATCACCTGTCTTCTAAAAGAAGAGTCAGCTCTTTTATCTTGTTCTTGAAACAATTTCACATTTCGTTAAGGTACAATTGCTGGTTTCATTTTTGACTTTGTTTTCTTGCTAGAGATGAGCGCCACTCCCAATAGCTGGCAATGACTAGCAAAGTAAAATCTGTATCGACTCTTTTACGTTCTTGTCAGTGAATATGGATACCAGTCATTTTTGAAAACTCTGTATATTTTTCCCAAAATTGTGTGTGGGGGGAATCTTTTCCATTGAAAACAATGTGCATTTTTGTTAAATTTATATCCCATTTTTCCTTCAGAAGTTTGAGACTGCATATTTCAAATTTCTCCCTTCTCTTTGGTTTTCTCCTATGACATCCCTGTGAAGTAATTTCAGCCTAGAGGGAGTGAATGGTTAAGGTCAGACAGTCAAGTTTAATGGCTGAGGGTAGATTTGAACACAGTCTCTCAAGGGACAGTCCCAGTGGTGAAATTCTACCACCTTGGCCCACCCCTTGGCTGGGGTGGTAGGGATGATTCAGTTTGGTTCACTGAACTGAACAATTGCCCCTGGTTGGCCCTGCCCATGGCCGTTCAGTCGCACCCATGTCAGCAACAGGCGTGATACCAGCAGCAGATGAACTGATGTGTGTGAGGAGGGAGAGTAGAGTGTGGAAGATTGCAGCATCAGGGCCCTTCCTGGGTGTTCCCTGGCCTGCGAAAGGAGGGCAGAATTTTCTGCGCCCCTCCCCAGGAACCACAAAGCACTTGCTGCCCCTTTGGCATATTCCAATCCTCCTCCCACCATGCTACTCTTCTTCCTTGCTAGAAACGCTTGCATGCCCATCAGGGAGGAAGAGGCTTAACGGGTGCCAGAGGGGCAGCGAGCACTTTGTGGCTCCTGAGGGAGAGGGGTTGGGCCTCCTCTTTGCCACTAATTGGTGGTGGGGGAAATAGAATAATTAAATTTATATTGTTCCTTCTTTTTAAGATTTCCCATTTAAAAAAAAAAAAAACACATTTTCTACTTTAGAACACACCCCACATATAAGGAACATTTTATGATGTAAATGATAAGGAACATTTTATGTAACTTTATGATTTTATCATAAAGGGATGCAATGGTTCAGTTGCTAAAAGACTGAGCTTGTTGATCAGAAAGGTTGGTAGTTCAATGGTTCGAATCCCAAGCACCACATAACAGAGTGAGCTCCCATTGTTTGTCCCAGCTTCTGCCAACCGAGCAGTTTGAAAGCATGTAAAAATGCAAGTAGAAAAATAGGGACCACTTTGTGGGAAGGTAACAGCATTCCATGTGCCTTTGGTGTTTAGTCATGCTGGCCACATAACCACGGATATGTCTTCGGACAGCGCTGGCTCTTCGGCTTTGTAACGGAGATGAACACAACCCCCTAGAGCTAGGAATAACTAGCATGTATGTGCAAGGGAAACTTTTACCTTTATGATGTTATTACAGTGCTTCAGCATTATTTTTAATGTATGTGCGTGGAAGTTATAAGGAAAGATGGAGAAAATCTATATATCTCTGTCTGATCCCTGCTCTGCAAGCCCTTATATGGACCTTTATTTTATGATGTTGTTACCATTAATCTCTGTTGAACATAATTTAGAATTTGCAGGAAGGATACCAAAGAAGAACACCAAGAGAAATTCAGGAGCTTCAATAAAGCTTTAAACAAGTTTATTAAGAAATTTCCCCTAAATATTTCCAGTGTTAGGAGGATATAGCCCCAATCAGCCAGGTAAACCCTAATGGTGGGGAAAGTTCACGTTCTATTCATTTATTTTTATTTGATTTGTCAATTGCTTACAAGATAATAGGTATAAGTATACACATAGTTATAAATACATGAAATGGGTACATATAAGAAAAATAAAAGAAACAATAGGACAGGGACACGTTTTGGTGCGCTTAAGCACTCTACAGACCTCTTAGGAAAAGGGTGAGGTCAATAGCAGACAGTCTAAGGTTAAAGTTTTTGGGGTTTGAGGAAGAAACTACAGAGTCAGGTAGATTATTCCAGACATTGACCACTCTGTTGCTGAAGTTGTATTTCCAGCAATCAAGTTTGGTGCAATTAACCTTGAGTTTGTATCTATTGTGTGCTCTTGTGTTGTTATGGTTGAAGCTGAAGTATTCATTGACAGGTAAGTCATTGCAATGTATGCTTTTATATACTATACTTAGATCAGACCGAAGACAGCGAAATTCAAGGTTTTCTAGGTCTAGAATTTCAAGTCTGGTGGCATCAGGTATTCTACGAGTAGAGGAGTGGAGAACACTTCTTGTGAAATATTTCTGGACTTTCTCAACTGTGCTAATATCAGATACATAATATGGGTTTCAGACTGATGAGCTGTATTTGAATATTGGTCTAGCAAATGGTTTGTATGCTCTAGTTAGTAGTCTGATGTTACCAGAGAAAAAGCTACATAAGAGTAGGTTATCAACTCTTAATGCCTTTTTGGCTATGTAGTTACAGTGAGCTCTAGCACTTGGATTAGAGATGAGTATTCCAAGATCCTTTACAGAGTTTGGAACATCAACAAGGTCTTGACTGTTCAGCTTGTATTTTATTTTCTGATTTTTTTTTGCCAGTATGTAAGACAGAGCATTTATTTGTTGAGATTTGAAGTTCCCATTTGATTGACCATTCTGATACATAGTCAAGGTCTTTTTGAAGGGTAGCAGTATTGTCTATGGTATTGAACAGCTTTACATCATCAGTGAAAAGAACGCAGTTGCTCTTAATATGACCACAGAGGTAATTTATGTAGAGTATGAAGAGAGTTGGTCCTAAAACACTGCCTTGGGGGACACCACTATTGACAGGTACAGAATTTGACAGGACGCTCCCAATTTTGACCATTTGTTATCTGTTTGACAGGAATGCTTCTATCCAGTTTTGCAGGTGTCCAGAAATACCATAAGATTTTGGTTTTAGGAGTAGTTTGTCATGTACCACTGAATCAAAGGCTTTACAGAAGTCTATGTAGATTGCGTCTATTGCTTTGCTCTGATCGAGTTGTGTAGTCCATATGTTTTTGCAGTGTAAGAGTTGCAGATTACAGGATAGTTTTTTCCTGAAACCAAATTGTTACTTGGCGAATAGGTTGTTTGTCTCGAAGTGGAAGATAATGGATTGGTTAATAATTGATTCAATGATTTTACAGGTGATGCAGCATAAGGAGATTGGTCTGTATTTTCAACTAGGCTGGGGTCTCCCTTTTTGAAGATGGGGATGACTATGGCTTGTGACCATAGGTTAGGCAAGGAGCTGGTCCTGAAAGATTTTTCAAAGATTATGCTTAGAGGTTCGGCTATGGAAGTGGATAGCTTTTTTAAGCAGTAAGCACATATTCCGTCCGGTCCAATAGATTGCATAGATTGTGTAGTGCTTTTGCAACATTGTCTTCTGTAAAATCAATATGTATTAGATCATTGTAATTGTTTGTGGTTCGGCTAGGAAATACTGGGCATGATCCATTTGCTGTTTACAAATACTGAGCCGAAGAATATGTTAAAGATGTTGGATTTAATGGTGTTGTCATTGCAGTTTTTACCATTAGGTCCTATCAGGGGTGGGATGGACCTTGAGTCTTTTAGTTTGTTGTTTACAAAATTGTAAAAAGCGTGGGGTTGAATTGGTGTGTAGAAGGTTTTCCTCCTGTTTAATGTGATAATTGGTGCATTCAGTCTTTATCTGGTAGCATAAATTTTTGTATCAGCTTTTGAAATTGGCAATGTAACCAGATTTGTTTTTCCGCCAGTGATCTCTTTTTGGATTGAAGTTTCCTTATTGGTATGGGTAAACTGGTTTTTTGTTTTTGTTTTTGTTTTGGGAGTTGTTGTTGGTACATTTTGTTTGATGACTCTTTTGACCTTCAAGTAAAAATATGTTGTAATGGTCTTCAACAGTATTGCATCCAATGAATAGAGATTGCCAATGAAGGGATGAGAGATCATTGTCTATCAGATCATCGTTGCCTTTTTTGAAGTTATAACTGGGGATTCCATCGCTGTGATAATTTTTTTTGTCTCTGTTGAGACAAAAGTCAATCATATTGTGGTCACTGCTGGAAAAGGGTTCTTTAGTTTGTATTCTGTAAATTAAATTCAAACTATTGCAGAAGATGAGATCAAGGCAGTTGTTTAGTCTAGTGTTGTTGGTTACTAGTTGTTCCAGTCCCAGATTTGTAACAGCATTGCAGAAGGTTTCATGTATGGGTTCAGTTGTACATTCATTTAGGGTCCAGTCAATATGAGGTAGATTGAAATCACCAAGAAAGATAAAAGCGTGTGGGCAGGATGCTGCCAATGTTAGTAGTGTATTTAGTTTGTTTACATGTTCGATGTCATAATCAGGTGCCCTGTAACATAGTAAAAATCAAAATGTGATATTTAAGGATAGTTTACAGATGATGGTCTCAGGAAGAGCAAGCTCCTGGGTAACTTGGATGTTTTTTTAGATGTAAGGACTTTTTATAGAAGATAGCAACACCACCTCCTCTACGAATTTCACGATATGATCGGTAAACATGATAGTCCCTTACTGTGGTAATGGAGTCAGGGAGAGATGCGTTGAGCCATGTTTCACAGACAAATATGATGTCGAATTTAGCCATATTTAGTAAGAGGAGAAATTCAGGTATTTTATTCGCAAGGCTTCTTGCATTGAGTAGCTTGCATTTAAGGCCAGCAGTAGTTGGAATTGAGGTAGTTAGGGACGTGCGTGCCTAGTCTTGGGTGATGGTGGATTGGTTGAGGTAGGGTTGTGGTTGAAGGTTAAAGCTGAGTTACGGGTTGTGTGACTTACTTCTGATACAGTCAGCATGGTAGTCAATGTACAGGTCCTTCGCTCCATTGTCTAGACATTTTTTGAGTTCACTGTGGAGTACACAGGAATGGGCATGTTGCTGTATGGTTAGGTCAGGGCGACAACGGAGGTTCTTATGGTTGGTGTTGGTTTTGGTGAGTGAATTTATAGTGTAAATGAATTTACATTTGCTTGATTCATTTTTGCAAATGACCCTGCAGAACCATGGGGCCATAGAGCCTTCTCTGTTTTTGAGGTCTCGGCCAATGTGGGAAATGTCAAGTATTTCATCAAGGGAGATGGTTGATGCTTGATAATCACTGATGATGTTTCAGACAGTTTTGATGTCATCGTTATCATTGATGTCCTCTAGATCAAATAAGGTGGCATTTGGACATTTCTGTTCAGGCTCAACAGCTTCTCTGATGAGGATTTGGATATTATTATTTGTCTGGCTTATGTTTTTTTGTGGATTGGGTTGTGGATTGGGTTGTGGTTGTTGGATAGAGATGTGGTTTGTAGCTATTGGATGTTCAGGTTTTTGTGTTGTGTCTTTTTTTTCAAGGTTGGATAATATTTCTTTTAAGGCATCCAGGGATGCTTCTATGGTGTCAAGGGATGTTATTCGTGTTTCAGTGGTATCAACTCTTTCCAACAGATCCAGTTTGGGTCTGCATGATTTGCAGAGATATGGAAACTCATTGGATGATTCTAGGTATTGAGTCATTTGCTCGGGTGATCCCAAGCAGTCATGATGAGCAAATTTGTTACATAGAGAACATTTGATGGAATTTTCATTATCCTTTAGAGTTTTGTAGCATTTAAGGCATGTGCAGGAATCTTGTGGTTCATTGGTGGGGATTTACTTTCTCTTTAGGTTGTGGTTTGGCATTGGATATTTATCTTGGCATGGTAAGTTTGTTAAATGGTCCGTTAATTAATTAATTAATGGAACAATTTTGGGTAATTAATATAGCCAATATCACACCAATCAATCAATTGCAGTAATCTCTCTAGTCAAATAATTTTCTTAAGCAACAATCAGCCTAATCAATTAAATACACTAATCGCTAATCAATTAATTACACTAATTATTAATCACACTGTTCAATTAGATTCACTAAATCACTGATTTTACCAATCAATTAAATTACATGAATCTTGATCTTTTAAACTAATCAGTAATCACACTATTTGCACTAAACACTCTAATCACACTAATCAATTAAAACAACAAATCAATTAAACCATTAATGAAATATTTTATAGAAATTGATTATCTAATCATTGATATAGGTGATGAAGTCGAAAAGTTGTAAGTTTTGAGGTAATGAATTAATCAGTGTTTGATTAAAGTAATGAGGTAATATTGAGAGTCTGCAAGGAAAGGGTTAATTGTTTTTACTAGCAGCTGTGATTTACTGGGTGGGAGGAATTTATTGCTCTGATTGCTGCTGCTATTACTCTGTAAACAATAGGCTGTAACAAGATGTTCAAAGCACGCTGGATTTTTAAAAGAGACCAAAACTTGCTGAATTAAAACACTTTAACTACAATCAATATGTCTCTGAATAAGATTGTTTTCCAATAGTTTCCTAAAGTTGAGTAGTAGTAAAAATACAGTCCAGAAATTTGGGTTAACCAATCCAATCTGTCCTTTACTTTTAAAGTTACTTCTGGTTGCAATGTCTTTTTTTTTTAACAAAACTTTTTAATTTTAATTAAACTTTTTTTTTTAAGTCAGGGAGAACTGGGGGGGGGGGGGAGAGAAATCTTATAGCTTTTTTTTTCCACTTCCCCACCCTTGGAAATCCTCACCTCTCTGTGATAATTAGCAAGGGGAAATCAATGTTTGCATTTACATTCACTGAAAAGAATGAGATTACCAGAAAGTAAACAAGCAGGCAATGGGGAATACACTAAAAGGAAAGCCTTGGCTCTTTGCTCCTGGCTGTTTAAGATACAAAAGAAAACCTTTGGGGTGAGATTGATTAAGATCATGACAATTCCAGATAGCAAGGCAAGCTGGGCCTGGGTACTAATTAACTGATCAAGGTTTCAGAACTAAGCTAATTGGTAGTTAGCACCTTTCAGGAAAGCCCAACCTGCCTTGTAAAGAAAAGCAGTTTGAGAGAGTTTGTCCAAGAAATATTTGCTCCCTGCAAGGGAGGAAATTTTGGGAAAGGGGGGGGGGGGCAGACAAGGAGAAGAAAATACACACACAAAAAAAATACAAATTAGACAATCAAATACAAGTCAGATGTATTATCCAAAATGCTATCTATAAAATATTACATTGTGCATCTATAACTTAATGAATGGCTAAATCTGTCAATATGAATGTACTGTAATTCTCAAGCATTTTTAGCTCAATAAGCATTTAAGAACTTTAGCTTTTCATATATAAAACATAAACCATTATTGTTACAAAGGCCAATGCAACTATTTCCACTAAATACAATTTATTTGATGACCTCTTGAATAACTCATTGACTTTAAGTCAAACCAATGGACCTATTTCACATTATTTTCTATTGATAGGTTTGAAAAGCTCTGTCCATCCTTCTGCAGTGTGTCATGCTTATGATATTGGAGGCAGATTTTGCAGAAGTATGCCATTTACCCACATTGTCAGAAGTGAATTTTATTAGTCCCATTAAGACAAGGTGTAGTAAGAATTATGATGAAAAATGTTGGAAATATATTACATCAATTCTTCACAAAACATATTATTTGTAAGTAGTCGCTAAACCAAGTTGTATCAAAGGCTGACCCCACTATATTGCAGGAAACTAATAAGCAATATTAGGATTCCAAGCATGCAGTCCAGTGGTAATTTCTTTACAAGAACATATTAGAGAGAGTAAGAGACAGGTATCCAATTTTGGTTTTTCATTAATCCTTGGAAGTTCATTAAGGGATTACAAGTCAGTAGGTCTCTTGTCGTCGGTATCTATCTATCTATCTATCTATCTATCTATCTATCTATCTATCTATCTGCATGCCTTCCTACCTACCTACCTACCATGTATTGCATACGATGTATTGCTGTAAATCTAATGAATTAACAAAACATTCAAATAACTGAATATTACTTAGGAAGGTAATTCTAGGTTTTCAAGCTTTTATCCTATGTAGCTGCATTTTTGTTATTTTCTTGCTTGCAAATAGGGACATACTGTAGGTGATCAGATAGATAGAAATAGACAGATACCGTGTTTCTCACATAATAAGGCCGGGCCTTATATTTTTTTGACCCCCGAAAAAACGGCTAGGAGGTCTTTTCGGGGGTGACTGAATTCCCCCCCTTGCATCCTTGGGTGGGCAAGCAGCGACATCTTGGGGTTCAGGAGACCTTTTCCTTCTCCCTTGTTGCTGTGGCATTAGAAGAATGCTGCGGTGTTTGGTGCATCCACATGTGGCCAGTCAGGGCTCCTCCCTGCAACTGGAGCCCTGAGGAGACACTTGACTTCAGGTGCTCCCATCACCGTGTTCTGAGGGAAGGCACTCGCCCAAGAGGATCTCTACCTCTCTCTCTCTTTCTCTCCCCGCAAGATCTGCGCTGCGGCTGAGAAGGAGGAGGTTGCAGCCAGTTCCTTCTGCTTGCTGAGAGGTAAGGAAGCCAGGGCTTTGCACAGCAAGCAAAGCGCTTCTCACCTGGGTGAGATTTGGGAATGAGGGGCAGGAGGAGGCATGCATGCACCTGCAGCTCGCTTTCCTGGCTCTGCCCAGCCCACACAGCTCTGGTGCGGCCCTGGCGGGATGAGCGGAGGGTCCGGTGCCATTCCCCCCCCACTTCGCACATTTAATATGGTCCTTAATTTGGGGGGAGGGGCTTAATTCAATTTTATAAATTGAATGCCTATAAAACATGGTGGGGCTTCCTATTGGTGGAGGCCGTATTGTTGGAGAAACACGGTATGATAGAGATGAAAGTGGGAAGAGTGATCTGCATTCCTATAGTTTAATTTTTTAATAAAAATGTTTCTGTATTTTATTTATACAAACAAAAACAAATATGGTTGGAGAAGGGATATTCACTGCTTAAGAGCTGATCCTAGTGGAAGTTGGTGTGAATGGTTTTCTAAAGGGAAATAAAAACAATGAATGCTGTGTCAATTTACTCAGAGATAAGTTTTATTAAAACTAACAAATGCTTCGTCTTTACTCAATATTCTGCGTTCATTGCTTGCATCTGTCTGTCTTACCTTTGAGATGGCCAAAAGCTGTGTCAATTTCCTAACTTGCAGTGTAGTCTGTCTGTTCTCTGTAGCTGCCTAACTTCCTAAGCTTCTCTTAATAGCAAGGAGACAGCCAATGAAGAAATTTCTCCTATTAGCAAGAAAGCAGCAAGATTCCTAAACTGAAGCAAGAAATTAAGAAAGAAGAAAGAACACTCTAAAAAAAAAACAGGATTAGCTCTGACACTTTGCAACAACAAAGACAAATCATCACCACATTTAATTCTACAGAAATTCTGCAGCATCTTTGAAATTGACAAAGAAAAACTGGAACTTCTTTTATGTGGAAACAAAATGTTAATATCCTGAAAAGAAAAAATTAACAGAGAATTAAAGAAGAAAAACAAATCCCTAGCATGGCTCATTCTAATCCAGCATTTTGTTTGTCACAGTAACTATCAATATGTTTTACAGTGTTTCCTACTGTTGTTCTGAAATGTATTCAGAAAAATACTGCTCCTACGTCAAAAGTAATTTTGAGATTTCAAGACTAATAGCATTTGATACTCCAACTCCCCATTAATTTATCCAAACACCTTTTAAATTAATCCAACTCAGTGGCCATGTTTTGCAGAAATAAAACCCACATTTAGGGGATTTTTCATGGATTGTGATAACTATATGGGAATGTCCTAATCTATAAGATATCTTATATCTCTATATTACTACATTCATAATTATGTCTATTCTTACAAAACAACAAACTTCCCTGATGTCTACCACACATTCCTTGGGGTTTTAAGAGATTTAGGGTCTTTTATTCTGCCAAGATGTTAAATGCAAGCATAGTATTGAGAAGTCCTTCAGGTGCTATGGATGCTTTAAGCTTGTTTAAAGGCTAGGTTCCACTGGCCGATGGATGAAAAACGTATGCAAAAAGGACACAGCGGACGAGCAAAATTTTGGGATTGGCTCCATCCCTTGTCATCTGCTCCAAAAAGTGGCAAAAATTGGCATAAACAGAACGGAAAAGAACAGACGGGGGTCATACATAGCGGGGATGTTAAACGGATGTTCATAGGAAGCCTAGCGGATGAAAGTGGATGGAAGCGGATGACACATCCGAAGGGCTTCCGGGGGAGAATTGCGAAATGGATGCATAGCGGAAGGGGTGGATGCATAGCAGATGACGTGGATGCATCACGGACGCCTAGAGGAAACAAAGCGGATGCCGCGCGGATGTATATTGGATGCAAAGCGTTCACTGCACATGTGGAGAGTATGAATTGCGTCAGCTCCGCGGATATAAAAGGATGCAGCTCGCATGCAGTCAGCATTCAGAGGAAAGACGTGCTGCCACATACACCTTGAAAGAACACCATGGTTGTCAGTCAGGGAAGAAGAGGAGGCCAGTGCCTACTCGTGCCAGCCCTGGGAAGAAGGACAGAACCAGCATCTCACCCCCTGGCACTGACTCTGAAGCTGCTGGTGCTGCTGGTGCTGCTGGTGCTGCTGCTACTGCTGGTGCTGCTGATGCTGCTGGTGTTGCTGGTACTGCTGGTGTTGCTGCTACTACTGGTGCTGGTGCTGGTGCTGCTGGTGCTGCTGCTGGTGCTGCTGGTTCTGTGGTGGACCAGCCCCAAGGCCCTCAAAGCCCTGCTGCTGAAGGCCCTGCTGCTCAAGCCCCTGAAGGCCCTGCTGAAGCCTCTGCCAGAGGGAGGAAAAGACAAGGGAAGGAGAAGGGAGAGAGGAAATAGTATACCGTTTCTGAGGACCATGAGGATGAGGTGCTGGAATGGCTGAGGGAGAAGGAGTACCTGTGGAGAAAGGGCCACAGACTGTATCGTGACACCAAGAAGAAACAGGCAGCTTGGAGAGACAAGGCAGAGAGCCTGGGCTACACTGCAGATGTACTCCTGGAATGGTGGAAGCGCATGCACACCTGGTATGGCAAGCTACACCACAAAAAATCCGGGAAGGCAGCTGTCAAGCTCAGACAGCCCACAGACAGCCAGTCCTCTTCCAGCCAGGAGCCAGCTTGTCTGTCCAGGCAGTTGTCTTCAGAGGGCCCCATGGCAGAGACCCCTCTGATAGCTGTACACCCCATGCCAGAGGACTTGGAGGATCCCCTGTCACAAATGGAAGAAGAAGCAGCAGCCACCAGAGACCAACGCACCCCCACCCCTACCCCCAGCTCCACAGGATGCAGGCAGAGAGGCAGACTGGAGGGCCAGAGCCACAGTGTCCTATTGGAGATCAGGGACACAATCAAGACCAGCACAGAACTTCCCTCTCAGCTGGTCCACTTGGACAGAGGATCCTCGAGCCGCCACACCTTCATCACGTACATGAGCCACACCCTCAGGGATCTGCCCGAGGTCCAGTGCCAGGTGATGAAGGAGAAGATAACAGCACTTCTGCACAACCCTCAAGGTCCAGCTGAACCTGCTCCGACCCAATCTAGGTCTGCTCCTCCACCCCAGGCGATGTCACAGCCCTTCCATGGCTTTCAACAGCCTCTCACCTACCAAGGCTATGACTACCAGGACTTCCCACAGCAGAAACAGACCTTCCCAGTGCAGGCCCAGGTTCATCGCACGCCACAGTCACCACACCTTGCCCAGCTGCAGACCAGACAGCTCCACTACACTCCTCCTTCCTCCACCCCACAGCCAAGCCCCTCAATGGACAATCTGTCATCAGTCTTATGCCTGACATCCCAGGTACTTGATGAAGGGCCTCTCAACCTCACGGGACTGAGTCAGCTCTCTGAGAGCTTCCTGAACACATCATCCCCTGTTGTACTCTCAGGGCCAAGCACCCCAATGGCGCCTCAGACCAGCACTCAAGCCACAGCCAGCTCCACAATCCCAGCCCGCTTAATAGCTGAGACCATGGACATGACTCAGAGTGACTGAGAATAGTGCCAGAGACTGAGTTGTTACTTGTTCACTTTATCTTTGCTTAAGACACTTTACTTGGGTCATTTTGCTTTTTTAATGAAGTCATAAAGGTTACCTAAGAAAGTTAATAAAAGTTACTTTGCTTAAGACACTTGGTTCATTTTTTTTACTTAATAAAGTGTTGGTGAAAATTTTGAAAAATGGTTAAGCCTTTGCATGCTTGTGGGATAGTTGTGGGATAGATAAGGATAGTTGTGAGATAGATAAGGATAGTTGTGGGATAGATGAGGATAGTTCTGGGATAGATGAGGATAGTTCTGGGATAGATAAGGATAGTTGTGGGATAGATAAGGATAGTTGTGGGATAGATAAACCTCCAGTGCAAGCATAGTGGGACTGTATGGTCCCCCATCCCAGCTGTCACACATATGGACCTTTATTATCAATAACAATTTATTCATTGATCAACACATTTCAAAATAAACAAAACTCTTTATTAATGCCCTATTCATTGTAGGACCACTCAACATACATGGCACAATCTCATCAGTGTGATGAGACAGGCTGAAGGAAGCACCCATTAATCATCTATCATCCTGTCTTGCCACTCCACTGCTCCAGCTGGGGAGTTGCACCAGTGTCTCATTAGGTTGCGCTGCTTCTTCCCTTCACGTGAAGCTCTGTTGGGGCTTTGTACTTCCACAGTGTCTATCAGATTACGTCCTTGCCTCCATTCACCAGGCTCCATGTCCCCATTCCCTTGTTGACGGTCCACAGACGGTCCAGTTTTTTCTGCAACACTGGGTAGCGGGTGCGCATGAGATTGTGCAGGATGCAGCAAGCTTCCACGATGCTCCTCACAGTATGTGCCTCATGCTGCATGGTGGTGAGAAGTATCTGGAACCTGTTGGCCAGGATTCCAATGGCGTTTTCCACCATCCGTCTTGCCCTGGACAGCCTGTAGTTGAAGAATCTCTCTTCACGGGTGAAGTATCTTATGAGGTAGGTTCTGAGGGAGAAGGCGTCATCACCAACGATGAAGTAGGGCAGATCTTGTGTGTCATTGGGCAGGGGGTCTGGATCTGGAAAACCCATGATGAGGTTGCATTCCAGCCCATCCTTGAAGTCACTTGCATTGTATACCTGGCTATCTGAAGGTGACCCGTTGCCTGAAGCATCGATGTAGATGGACTTGTAGTCAGCATCAACCATGGCAAAGAGGATGATACTGAAGAAGCCCCTGTAGTTGAAATAAGTGGACCCTGAAATAAGCCCTTGTAGTTGAAATAAGTGGAGCTTTGCAGGCCACGTGCTTCCCATTTATGGCTCCAATGGTGTGGGGAAAGTTCCAACTCTGATACCACTCTTCTGCAAGTTTTCTCCAGCCTTGTTCAGTGGTGGGGCACTTGAGGTGCTCCTCCACGTATTCTTCGATGATGGCCTGCACCACTTCTCTGACCACAATGTTGATGGTGTTGTGTGGCACCCTCCAGGCATACTGCATGTTTCTGTATGTGGTCCCAGAGGCCAGGTGCCACAGAGTCAGTGCCACCTTCAGTCCAGGGTCCAGGTTGGGACGGAAGTTGGTGCTCAGCTTGGTCAACCTGGGTCTCTATTGCTCTACAAGTTTGTCAAACATAGCTGTGGCATCCTCATGAAGTGATGGAATGCACGAGGGTCTTCATTTCTCAGCTCCACCATCAACTGGTCATACAGTCCAAACTCCATTCTTCTCCTGATCCATCCTTGGACCCACACAACTCTTGGATGTCTCCTTCTTCTCCTTGTGTATAAAAGGTGAAACAGTCTGAACAAGGTTTGGTTCTGATGATGAAAGATCGCAGCTACCATACGGACTGTGTCATGATCCATGGTGGAGAACAATGGATGATGTAAGACCAAGACCAAGGGTGAAGAGGTCTGTACACCATGGCTGTTGGACTCATACTGAGATCCAGATGATTTCCTCCCCCTTTTTATAGGAAATATCAGCAGTCTGCTAGGTGTCCTTCTACATACTCTAGACATACTGCAGACATCCTAAATATCCGAGATATATCCCAGATACAAACGTTTTGTCCATTTTAATCCTTTATATATGAAATGCATACGCTGCATCCTTTCTATTTCCGTGCTACTAACGCTGTGTGGATATTCCATGTACCTTTCGCTTCCTCCCTCTTGCCGTTTTCAGCTGCAGCGGATGTGAGTTGAGGGGATGGCCAGAGGATGCAGAGAGGATACAGCGGACGTTTAACGGATGATAACAGACATAGATTGTTTGTTGCCCGTATATGTCGCGGATGTACATCATACGCGGCGGAAAGTTCATCCGCTCAAAAAGTTTTGTGCAGCTCAAAACTTCTTGCGTGGATGAAATCTCAGTGGACAGATGCTCGAGGGATAGAGAATATGAAACCCATATGCAGTGAGTACACAACGGATGCATAACATTTTCCAACGGATGCCAAGCTTTTTTTAATGTTTTACATCCTCTTTGTATCCGTTGATGCAGTGGGACAGGGGCTTAAGATGCTTCAATGCTAAAGACTCTTTTTTTTATTTTTGTCTTTCAATCTTTCACAAATTTACCAAAATGGGAAAGAAATAAACCTGAAATATTGCTCATGCCTGGGAGCTCACTCTGGGAGCATGAAAGCTATGAGCTTCTGATATCTGTGGGAAGAAGCAGCTTTTTCTAATGACAAAAAAAAGAAAGTATAGGATTATGGGTTATCTACAGCCATCAAGTGTCTTTTGAACCTCTTGTGAATGCAAAGAACGATGTACTTTGTTCCTCCACTCTCATGGTACTTCATAATAGATTTCTAAAATATTTTAATATAGTTTTTCTGGTCCTGTATGTCTGTCATTGTCTCAAAAACCAAAGTGAATGATGTATAGAATTAGAGCAGCAATTAAAAATCTTGGGATCTGACATCTGTTTAATATATAAAGTGCTTACATAGCTTGGTGGAAGATTACCGAAAAGTATCAAAGGTCTAACTTGCCCTGTTTAAACAGAGTAATTATGAAGTATAGTGATACTAAGTTTGGAGCCTTTCCAAATGGAGTCATAAAATGCTAATTGGTCCTGAGAATTAGAATGCTGTAAAAATTAAATTTACAACATTTACAAGACTGTTTTAGAAAGGAATTAACTTGGTAACCCTAAAGCTTTTTTTAATACACCTAGCTGGTAGGAAGAAAGTCCATAGATAATGGAATCCATAGTGAACACCAAGAGAGAGTGACAAATCCACTTTCACTGGTATGGATTAATACTACCATGTTGTATAATTAATAACTACTGAGTTGAAAAGATTTGTATAATGTTACACAGCTAAGTGTGTTGGGTAAATACCTACAGTGTAACACTGGATCCTTGTTGGAATTACACCAAATTATAAGTAATGATTTAATTAAACATCTTACCTGATTAGAGGTTAAGTTATAATTAATTTGATGTGTCATATTTATTTAATCTAGGATACTGAGTGATTTAATAATATTAAATATTCTTGTAAACACATCAGTATTAAGCTCACTAGTGTGGGAGCTCACACTGAATTGCCGTACCTGTAATCAAAACTTTTTTCTTTTTTTGCTACTTTAAGTGAAAATAGTTCAGAAAATGAAGTTTCAAATATCAAATTTCAAAATAAAATTTTGGTTATATATTCTAGAAATTCTATTAACTTAAAGTAACATTTTAAGATGTTCTTTAAAAATGACAGAAAGGATGGAAAATGATAGAAGGGGAGAGAAAAAAGTTCAGTTACAAATTAATTAACTATTAAGTGTTCACAATAGAAACCTGTGCAGTGGTTGCATTATTTAAACTTTATTAGGAAATGTAAGTGTCAGACTAATATCAATCAACAGCTGTGAAGCAATTGCCCTTTCAAACATTAGTTATAAAATTGCTGATGAGGAAAATATTATCGCAACTCTATTATAATGGTTGCTAATTCAATAGCTGAATCACCAGCAGACACTCGGCTAGATATATCTTTCATTGATAACTGTCTTCATTTTTTTCCCTCTCAATAAGCAAAATGGCAGACATGACCAAAGTATAATGCAAATTCTAATTTTCTGAAAAATGTAAGCACAATTTTATCTTGTGCAATTATTAAACTATCAGAAAAATGTGACATTTAAATGAGTCCCTGCCCTCCAAGCCTAAAAATATGTTTTGTCTATGAACATAATGTATCTAACTAGAATATCCATTCACCTCAGACAAGGTGGGATGCATCAATTGAATTTTCATTCATTTGGAAGTAAACTGGACAAAAGACATTGTAACTTCCATTCCCATCATTTGTACTACTCTCACATCCAAAAGAGGTCACTGGAAATGGGTGGCCAACAAACTTAACTATAATCATCTGAGAAAAGATAAAAGGAACTGAGTTTGGCAGTCACTTTTAGGGTTGCAGAATGACCTTGAATGTGGAATCACAAATTCTGGAACATTCCATGAAAAAAAAAAAAGTCAAAACCCAGATCGTTTATGATCTCTTACAATGTTGCTACAATTAGAAAATGACAAAATAATTGAATAAGATCATTGGCCAAATTTTGGTACAGTTCTTGCAGCATAAGTGCTATGATGAAGTGTTTATTTTATGTATTTATTTATTTATTTATATATCAAATTTAGAGACCACCCATCTCCCTTACAGAGCAACTTCTGGAAAATCACTTTCTGCTTGAAATTTGCATTTTTATTTTCCTTATTCTCATTTTGTAAGTGATTGGCTTTTGTTTTGTTTCTGAGATGCTTGGGAAAAATCAGAATACATAGGAATGGCCAAAGTGGAAGAACCCTTGTAAGTTTCCCAATCGGTCCAATGCTTTGGGAGTATTCCAAATATTTCTGCAACAACCAATGCCATTTCAGTATTCAAGCTTTATCCAATGCTGGCATATTACCTTAAGTGACCTAGCCAGTGAAATATCTCATTAAAGTGGAAATTATAGCAGCCTCTGGAACAATATATTTAGAGTAAATACAGAAAAGTTTGAATTATAGTGTGAAATATTACAAGCTCCCCTTTCTGTGAGTAGAAAACTTTACCCATTAATATAAATGCAAATATTTATTTAATGATTATAAAATATTTCTGTATTTTGGCTATAATCAGATGGTAGAGCATAATATCTACATCTGGAAAAGAGATGAGTGCTGAGATAAGAATATGTTTTAAAACATAACTTCTTCCCTTTTTTAATTTTCTCTTTGTTTTCTCTCTCCAGTATTATTAATTTTTAGTTGTTCTTTCTATCATGATGACCAGGAAAAATTATGAGAAAAGCATATGGAGAAGGAAGGTTTGGGGGACCTTCTACTTTTCCAATTAAATAGATGAGTGTTTATATTGGGCAACAGAATTTCACTATAATGATGAGGTTGCTTTAAGATGCCTTAAGGTATAACTGAACTTTTGGCAAAACAAATCTGATTAGCAATACCAGACTTGCAGCCAAGATAAAAATTGAGGTAAAATAACATTTGCAGAAGAGAAACTCCAGAAATAAGTTTCTTGATGAAGAATGATAGAATTGTGGAAATGGAAGGGGCCATGACAATAAAAGCCAACCTTCCAGAACAATGGTTTTCAAACTTTATGGCCAGAAGACCTATTGATTAAAAAAAAGAAGAGAAAAAATAAATGGGCAAAGCACTAGTGATCAAATAGAGGCAATAAACAAAAATTGTACATGTCTTAATTTAATTATGGAATGTGTCTATTGTGCTTATTTAATTTCACAATAATTATAGCAGTTTTAACTTATTTCACTTTTTCTATTTTTTATCTATTTGTGTAACTGTCTGCAATTACATCAGCTCATCGCGAATAAAACATATCTGGGGAAAAATCACATTAGTGTACATAAATATTTATTAGGCCTAATCCAAAACAAAATAAAAATTAGGTACATATATCAAATAGTCTATATCTAGGATGGGTACATCAGTTTCATATTGTGAAACTGAAAAAAGTCATTTGGGATGATGTCACCTAGAATAAATCCTTCACTTAGGAATGCTGTACATAATGTACATAATTGTAATATGCAATATGGATAGAAGTAGTGGATTAACATAGTGAAATTAAATTACATTTTTCACATAATGAATGGCTAGCTGAAGCCACTTAAGCACTCATCTTCCTCCTGATTAGCTGTTTTTTCAAAAATGATTCCAACGTTAATTCCACTGAAGTCTCACGCCAGAATACTTGGTGCAATTCTAAATGTATTCATTCCCTCATAGATTAATGGCATTTACTTCTGATAAACCTTGATTATTCAGCAGATCTCTTGGGCGCGCACACATGTATACACACATACACTTTGAGCAATGTGGAAAGTGAAGAGGGAAGGATTGCTCTTGCAGAGTTTAAAATGTATGTTTCAAGATTGTGGAAGGCCAGGAGGTAGGTTTGGTGTATAGGCACATGGCAAGAGAAAGACAATCAAATCATGTCCTGCATGGTAGGTTTAAAAGAATGGTAATTTGTAGTGTTAGGGGAAGAATAGAAATGAAGTAGCAGATAGCTAAATGCTTCTTTTTTTAAAAAAAGAATCTCTCACAGATAAATTCTCCCCCCATTAGTTCTGAGGAATCAATATAAGTCCTTGCAGAGGGTTGCACAGAATCCATCTTTTAAAAAATGGAATCCAACTTTAATTCAAAAAGACTATTCATCAGTTTCATAGAAAATGCCAGCTCTAAAATCAAGATAATACAAGGAAATTCTAACTAATAATTACATTTGTAGGTCCTACTCAGAGATAATTAGCTTAGGCAGTATTGTGTTTGTCTTCAAAGTAGAACAAGATTTTTTTCTTGTGGAGCCAGATTAGTCTATGTCAATGGACAATAACAGAAAAGTCATCTTCAATAGTTTTTGTAGTTTCTTTGAAATAGATAAAGACTGGACCTATGAATCGCTATAGCTGATAGGAATACTAAACTCCAAACATTTTTATGGATCCAATTATTTTTTTAATGGGTGCTTGGGAAATTTTAGTGATCTAGTGTCTATTACCACTGATAAAACACTGTAGCGTATCTTAATGTACCCATGTGATGTTTGCACTGTACATTGTACCAGCTTAACAGCATGTGCCAATATATGTTAATGTGCCATACTTCAAATATTTTGGGATCTAGCAGCTTAAAGGAAGGTGTACTTTATTGAATTTCAACAAAAGAGACATTAAGAGCAAACTTGCTTTGTGCAAGTTTGTATATATAGGCAAAATGGTTGTTAAGGAATAATCAGAAGATAAAGGACCAAAAGACACACTTGGAGCAGTGCTGGCAGAAATTTTTAAAATCACAGATCTCAGCCCTTGTTGCAGGAATGTCAAACTCAATTTCATTGATGGCTGCATCAGAGTTGCGTTCAACCTCGGGAGTGGGGCGGGGGGGGCGTAGCCTGCTTGACATCACTTGTGTTGGCACCTGTGGGAAGCCAAACTCTCTGCCAGTAAAAATGGGACTCCCAATCGCTGTTTTTGGCTTCAATGGCCTCCCGAGCTCCATTTTTTCTGGCAGAGGGTTGCAGGAGGCCATAGCCAAAAATGGAGATCAGAAGCCCGTTTTCTCTGGCAGAGGCACAGCGGGCCAGTCTTTTGTTGATTCCAAGGTGGCCCCACAGGCCAGATATGGCCCGCCGGCCTTGAATTTGAAACTTCTGCCTTATTGAATCTATAAAAAGCTGCCCATTTGAAATACCATTTTTTCCCCAATGGAAAACATAAAAGACCAGTTAAGGCTAGGTCACACTGGCCGACGGATGCAAAACGTATGCAAAAAGGACACAGCGGACGAGCAAAATTTCAGGGGTGGCTCCATCCATTGTTATCCACTCTCAAAAGTGCCCCAAATTTGCATAAACAGAACGGAAAACAATGGAAAGGAACGGACGTGGGGAGGATGTAGCAGGGATGTAAAGCGGATGTTCATAGGAAGCCTAGTGGATGAAAGTGGATGGAAGCTGATGACACATCCGCAGGGCTTCTGGGGGAGAATAATGAAGCGGATGCGTAGCGGATGATGCGGATGCATCACAGACGCCTATACGATGCATAGCGGATGTCTAGCAGATGCGTAGTGGATGCAAAGTGTTCACTGCGCATGTGGGGAGGATGAATTGCGTCAGCTCCACGGATATAAAAGGATGCAGCTCGCAAGCAGTCAGCATTCAGAGGAAAGACCTGCTGCCAGAGACATCTTGAAAGAACACCATGGGGAAGAAGAGGAAGCCTGTGCCTACTCCTGCCAGCCCTGGCAAGAAGGACAGAACCACCATCCCACCCCCTGGCACTGACTCTGAAGCTGCTGGTGCTTCTGCTGCTGGTGCTGGTGCTTCTGCTGCTGGTGCTGGTGCTGCTGCTGGTGCTGTGATGGACCAGCCACAAGGCCCTCTGCTGTTGAAGGCCCTGAAGCCCCTGCCAGAGGGAGGAAGAGGCAAGGGAAGGAGAAGGGAGAGAGAAAACAGTACTCCATTTCCGAAGACCATGAGGAGGAGGTGCTGGAATGGCTGAGGGAGAATGAGTACCTGTGGAGGAAGGGCCAGGAAGCAGGCAGCTTGGAAAGAGAAGGCAGAGAGCCTGGGCTACACTTCAGATGTTCTCCTGGGGTGCTGGAAGCACATGAACACCTGGTATGGCAAGCTGCACCTGAAGAAATCCGGGCAGGCTGCTGTCAAACTCACTGACTGGGAGACCTATGTCATGGCCAGGTGCAGCTTCCTGGAGGGTGAGATCCGCCACTGAGGAGCAGCCCCTCTGTCAACCTTCTCCCTCAGACAGCCCACAGAGAGCCACTCCTCTTCCAGCCAGGAGACAGCTACCGTGTCCAGGCAGGTGTCTTTGGAGGGCCCCATGACAGAGACCCCCTTGACAGCTGCACTCCCTGTGCCGGAGGACGTGGAGGATCCCCTGTCTCAGATGGAGCAAGAAGAAGCAGCCACCAGAGACCAACCCACTCCCACACCCAGCTCCACCTCCACAGAAAGCAGGCAGAGAGGCAGACCGGAGGGACAGAGCCACACTGTCCTCTGGGAGATCAGGGACACAGTCAAAGCCAGCACAGATATACTCTCCCAGCTGGTCCACTTCGACATACCATCCTCAAACCGCAAGCACTTCATCACATACGTGAGCCAGACCCTCATGGACATGCCCGAGGCCCAATGCCAGGTGATGAAGGAGAGGATCACAGGTCTTCTGCACCACCCTCCAGGCCCAACTGAACCTGCTCCTACCCACTCCAGGTCTGCTCCTCCACCCCAGGCAATGTCACAGCCCTTCCACGGATTTCAACAGCCCCTCACCTACCAAGCCTACCACTACCAGGACTTCCCACAGCAGAGGCAGCCATTCCCAGTCGAGGTCCAGGTTCATCGCACACCAGAGATGCCACAGATGCCTCACCTGACCCAGCTGCATACCAGACAGCCCCACTACACTCCTCCTTCCTCCGCGCCACAGCCAAGCCCTTCATCAGAACATCTGCCATCAGTCTTGGGCCTCACATCCCAGGTACTTGATGAAGGGCTTCTCAACCTCACGGGACTGAGTCAGCTCTCTGAGAGCTTCCTGAACACATCATCCCCTGTTGTACTCTCAGGGCCAAGCACCCCAATGGCGCCTCAGACCAGCACTCAAGCCACAGCCAGCTCCACAATCCCAGCCCGCTTAACAGCTGAGACCATGGACATGACTCAGAGTGACTGAGAATAGTGCCAGAGACTGAGTTGTTACTTGTTCACTTTATCTTTGCTTAAGACACTTTACTTGGGTCATTTTGCTTTTTTAATAAAGTCATAAAAGTTACCTAAGAAAGTTAATAAAAGTTATCTTTGCTTAAGACACTTGGTCCATTTTTTTTAATTAATAAAGTGTTGGTGAAAACTTTGAAAAAAGGGTTAAGCCTTTGCATGCTTGTGGGATGGGTAAGGATAGTTGTGGGATGGATAGCTGTGGGATGGGTAAGGATAGCTGTGGGATTGGTAAGGATAGCTGTGGGATGGGTAAGGATAGTTGTGGGATGGGTAAGGATAGTTGTGGGATAGATAAACCTCCAGTGCAAGCATAGTGGGACTGTATGGTCCACACTACCAGGTGCCACACCTATGGCCCTTTATTATCAATAATAATTTATTCATTGATCAACACATTTCAAAATAAACAAAGCTCTTTATTAATGCCCTGTTCATTGTAGGGCCACTCAACATACATGGCACAATCTCATCAGTGTTATGAGACAGGCTCAAGGAAGCATCCATTAAGCATCTACCATCCTGTCTTGCCACTCCACTGCTCCAGCTGGGGAGTTGCACCAGGGTTTCAGGAGGTTGCGCTGCTTCTTCCCTTCACGTGAAGCTCTGTTGGGGCCTTGCACATACACAGTGTCTATCAGGTTTTGTCCTTGCCTCCATTCACCAAGCTCCATGTCCCCATTCCCTTGTTGACGGTCCACAAGCCTGTTCTGCAACACTGGGTAGCGGGTGCGCATGAGATTGTGCAGGATGCAGCAAGCTTCCATGATGCTCCTCACAGTCTGTGGGTGATGCTGCATGGTGGTGAGAAGTACCTGGAACCTGTTGGCCAGGATGCCAAAGGCATTCTCCACCACCCGTCTTGCCATTGACAGCCTGTAGTTGAAGATCCTCTCTTCACGGGTGAGGTATCTGGAAGTGTAGGGCTTCATGAGGTTGGTTCTGAGGGAAAAGGCATCATCACCCACGATGAAGTAGGGCACATCTTGTGTGACGTTGGGTAGGGGGTCTGGATCTGGAAAACCAATGATGAGATTGCTTTCCAGCCCATCCTTGAGGTCACTGGCGTTGTATATCTGGTCATCTGAAGCTGACCCGTTGCCTGAAGCATCGATGTACATGAACTTGTAGTCAGCATCAACCATGGCAAAGAGGATGATGCTGAAGAAGCCCTTGGAGTTGTAATAATTGGACCCTGAGTTGGCTGGAGCTTTGCAGGCCATGTCTATGGCTCCAACGGTGTAGGGAAAGTTCCACCTCTGATACCACTGCTCTGCAACTTTCTTCCAACCTTCTTCAGTGGTGGGACACTGGAGGAGCTCCTCCACATATTCTTCGATGATGGCCTACACCACATCTCTGACCACAATGCTGATGGTGCTGTGTGGCACCCTCCGCGCATACTGCATGTTTCTGTATGTGGTTCCAGAGGCCAGGTGGCACAGAGACAGTGCCATCTTCAGTCCAGTGTCCAGGCTGGGACAGAATTTGATGTTCGCCTTGGTCAACCTGGGTCTCAGGCGCTCCACAACTTCATCAAACATGGCTGGTGGCATCTTCATGAATGCTGGAATGCACGAGGGTCTTCATTCCTCAGCTCCACCATCAGCTTGTCATAGAGTCCAAACTCCACTCTTCTTCTGATCCATCTTTTGACCCAGACAGCTCTTGGACATCTCCTTCTTCTCCTTGTGTAGGAAAGGTGAAACAGTCTGAACAGGGCTTGGTTCTGGTGTTGAATGATGGCGGCTACCAAAAGGAGTGTGTGATGATCCATGGTGGAGATCAATGGATGATGTGGAAGAGCAAGAGCAAGGCTGAAGAGGTCTGCACACCACGGCTGCTGGATTGATAGTGAGATCCAGGTGATTTCCTCCCTCTTTTTATAGGAAATATCGGTTTTCCGCTAGGTGTCCTTCCACATACTCTAGACATCCTCCAGACATCCTAAATATCCGAGATACGTCCCATATACAAACGTTTTGTCCGTTTTAATGCTTTATATCCGAGCTGCATCCGCTTTCATCCTTTCTATGTCCGTGCTACTAACGCTGTGTGGACATTCCATGTACCGTTCGCTTCCTCCCTCTTTCCGCTTTCCGCTGGAGTGGATGTGAGTTGTGTTGATGCCCAGAGGATGCCGAGAGGATACAGCAGACGTTTCACAGATGACAACGGATGCAGAACTTTTGTTGCTCGTATGTGTCGCAGATGTAGATCGTACGCGGCGGAAAGTTCATCCGCTTAAAAAGTTTTGTGCAGCTCAAAACTTTTTGAGTGGATGAAATAGCAGTAGACGGATGTTTGACGGATCGAGCATATGAAAGCCATACACAGTGAGTACACAACGGATGCATCGCATTTTCCAATGGATGGCAAGCGTTTTTCTCCATTTTGCATCCTCTTTGCATCCTTTGGTGCAGTTTGACATGGGCTTTAAAAGTCTCTAAAGATTTAGTGTCTTTAATAAGGAATGCAGGTAAGATTCTGAGATCCCAGAAAGGGAGGAAATTCCCTTTTTTTTTTGTCCTCATGTCTCCCAGCCAGCCATCTTAGTGCTTAAAGATTATCCAGCATTTTAGATATCCTATTTTTTTTTAAATGGACCATCTTCATGTTTTTGCAATAGTTGTCATTCTGTCTTCCGTGATCTTATAAATTGTCTCTTTTCTTTCCTTCATCTATTGACAAACTCAGCAGCCTAGATGTACATTATGTTATTTATTTCCTGAATCTGACAAGCTTCCATCCAGCTACTTCTTCAAATCTGGGATCACTTCACTCTTCATAGGCTTCCATGGTAAAATTTGAAAAGCACATTGTTATCATTAGTACATCATTAGTACAGCTTTATAAACCCTTAGTAAGAAGGCAAAACAAGAAACAATGGATGGAAACTCATCAAGGAGAGAAGCAGCCTGGAATTAAGGAGAAACTTTCTAACAGAGAGTACAAATAACCAGTGGAATAGGTTCCCTTCAGAAGTTGTTGGTGCTGGAGGTTTTTAAGAAGAGATTGGACAACCATTTATCTGAAATAGAGTATCTCCTGCTTCAGCTGGAGGTTGGATTAGAAGACATTCAAGGTCCCTTCTAGCTCTATTCTGATTCATTGATCAATTCTATGTTGCCACCAGCATGTGCTTTTGAAAATACATATATATGTGTATGTATATGTTTATGTGTATACATATAGAAACACACACACACACACACACACACACACACACACACAGAGAGAGTTCATATACTTTACTTGCAGGTTGGTGGGATTCAATTTTTTTTACTACTGGTTCTGTGGTCATGGCTTGGTGGGTGTGGTATAGCTTGGTGGGCATGGCAGGGGAAGGAGACTGCAAAATCTCCATTCCCATTCCTCCATTCCTGGGTAATTCCTTCCTCCATTCCTGGGGAAGGTTACTACCAGTTTCCAAACTATTCAAAATTTCCACTATTGGTTCTCCAGAACTGGTCAGAACCTGCTGAATACCACCTCTGTTGCAGGTCTAGGTTACATTTTCCCCAGTTTTTTGCTGTACTTTGACTCACAGTTGCAAATAAAATTAAACCATTAGTGTGTGCTTCTTTTACCGTCTTAATCTCTTCTCCAAATTATCTGTGTCCTCCTTTGTCTGTTCAGATATCTGGTAACCCCAGGCATAGATAAACCTGTTATGGTGAGCTCAGTCTGTAGAGAGGCTGTTGAGTTTTCATAGCCTCCAGCAGAAAGTCCAACAAATTGCTGGTAACTTTTTTACTCTACTTCCAAGCGGGGGGAAAAAACCTTGAAACTCTGGTTAGCTTGGCTCATTTTTCATTCTGAAGTATGTTCTTTTTCCTCCTCTGAGTCAAGTTCAGCTCATGCTGATTCACAGACACATCCATGTTGTTTTCTGGGCAACAATATGCAAGTGGCTTTTCTGAGATTTTTTTCTCTCTCCAAATGTCAAATCCAGGTTGCAGTTTGGGATTTCCTGGTGATATCTCATCAGGCCAGCTCCTGCCTAATTTCCAAGCTGCCTACTGCTATTGAAACGGTTTTCTAGCAAAACGTGACATATCACTAATGACATTTTAACACATCTACATTTTCAGAGAATTTTTATTTATTTATTATGCATTTTTAATCAAAGTAGTTAATATAAGAAATTACACATGTACACTTTTACATCAAAACCTTTAATAGATGCTCTCATGCATTACACACACACACACATACACAGAGATCCTGTCTATCATCTGTCTGTCTGTCTCTCTCTGTATCTATCTATCTATCTGTCTGTCTATCTATCTATCTATCTATCTATCTATCTATCTATCTATCTATCTATCTATCTATCTACCTACCTACCTACCTACCTACCTACCTACCTACCTACCTACTGTATCTATCTATCCATCCTTTTATTATTTTTTGAATAACACTTGGAATGTGGCAAAGACGTCCTTTCAGAAGAAGAAAAGGGGGGAAAATGTAATGAGTGAAAATGTTAGGAATCTTGATTTTACTTGTCACTATTTATTTATCTTCCAGTTAGTAGATCTTGACCTTAGTCACATCAAGAAAAGAGCAATTTGCAAGCGGGAAATCTGTTGCTTCCTTGTTCTTTTAGGAATCTATTCTATATTAACATACATTTTATTTATAAATCAGCATTCCAAAACAGCTGTGTGTGCAGGTACTGAGGCTTACTCTACAACTGGAGTGCTTCATTTTAATCTGCAACATGTGCCTTTACATTAGCAAAAGTCATAAAACACAGATGAGCAATCTCTACTTCTGCTGCTATCATGTTCTACACTTGTATATAACACTGGATGGCATCATAAACAGAATAGATAATGTGCCGTATTGTTTAATATGTGTGCTTAATGAACCATAGTTTAAAAGTCATTACCCTAACAGTCTGATTTACTTTCAGATTTGATTATTTAGATTTAAGGTATCCATTTTTTCAGTTCAGGATAAAGCATAAGCATATCTACTTTTTAGGATAATTTTATTATTTCAGTGGTATCAGTACAAGGGTATAATTTTAAAATAATAATTTTATTATTTCAGTGGTATCAGTACTCCTCAGTTTAAGGCAATACAGATAGTTCTTGATTTATGACCATAGTTGGAACTGGAATGTCTGTCGTCAATGAGACAATTGTTAAATGATTCAAACCGATTTTACAATTTTTTGGGCACAGTCATTAATCAAATTACTCTGGTCATTTAGTGAATCACATGGTTGTTAAGATTACTCCACTGAGTTTGCTTGTCAGAAACCATTTGGGAAAATAATAAATGCTGATCACATGACCCCAGGATGCTGCAACCATCATAAATATATGCACATTGCCAAGTGCCTGAATTCTGATTAGGTGACCGTGGGGAATGCTGTAATTATCATAATTGTGAGGAGTGGTTTGCAAGTCACTTTTTTCAGCACCATCAAAGCTTTGAAAGAGTAAATGAATGATCATAACTCAGGGACTACTCTTTTGATATATTTTAGACTTCAAAGATCTATTACCAGTGATAAAATATTGTTACATCAAATTAGAATCAGAATCGAGCAGGAAGGGACCTTGGAGGTGTTCTAGTCCAACCCCCTGTTCAAGCAGGAGACCCTATACCCATGTTGGGTATACCCTATGCCCCTGGCACACAAGAGGTCGCCTGGAAGAGTCCCACTGACAGCTGATTGTCACGTATCTGGCACATATGCCTAGGGGGTGGAGAGGTGTGTGCAGGAGGTGTGTGCAGGAGGTGTGTGCACATGTGCAGGTATGCAGTGTGCGAGGGGAAAATCACACATGTGCAGTGAGGAGGGTCATGTGTGTATGCGCAGGGGGTGGGGTGGGGCCCAGCATACATTGCCTTCTGGATCCTGGCACCCAGAGAACACGTACGCAAGTGCATGCACAATTATTGGCACAGGAGCTGAAAGAGGTTAGCCACCACTACCCTATACAATTTGAGACAAATGGCTGTCCAGTCTCTTCTTAAAAACCTCCAGTGATGAAGCACTCACAATTTTCCATTGTTCTTAATACCATGTGATGTTGTACAAAATCAATAGTATGTGCCAATGTAGGTTAATTTGCCATACTCCAGATATTTTGGAATTTAATGGCTTTAAAAAATGGCATATTTCTCACTTCTATTGAATTTCAATGAAAGAGGCATTTAGAGTACAATGTTGCTTTGTGCCAAAGTTTGTATTCAGGCAAAATGGGAACTAGCCATCTGGAATGATGTGAGACAACAGCTTTTTAATGAGATTGTTTTGTCTTGTCATGTATGCCTAGATGTGTTTGAGAATTGATGGGCCACCTCAGAGATTGAAAGGTTCACAATTTTGAATATTTGCCCATAGTTGTGAGAGAGCTTTGAGGTAATGAAACACTTTTCACTCTATCCCAGACTGTTAGAGCAATGTTTCTCAACCTCAGTATCTTGAAGCTTTGTGAACTTCAACCCCCAGAATTTCCTGGCCAGCATAGAAGTTAGCCCAGGTATCTTAAAATTGCCAGGTTTGAGAAACACAGCAGTAAAGCATTGACAGCTCCCTCTGATATCATACTGGTCTCTATTCATATTCTTAAAAACCCCAATTCATTACAAGGGATGGTTGAGGATTATCATGCCTATAGCAATTGTTTCCAGATTTCTTATTCTGGTATATCTTATAGAAGTGACAATACCACACAGAGATGCCTCATCAAATTTATTATTACCTCTCAATGTGTCAGACTGTAGTTCAGCAATTTCTCATCAGGCATGCACAATTGATATGTTTTTTTAAAGGTAAGAAAAATTGTGGGTTTTAAATTATAAAACTGAAACTATTTGAAGCAACTTTTGTGAAATAATTTCACTTTAACAGTGAAATGAAAATTTTGTATTTTAGTCATTCACTATCCTCAAATATTGTTGTTGTTGTTAGTCATGAAGTCGTGTCCGATCCATCGCGACCCCATAGACAATGTTCCTCCAGGCCTTCCTGTCCTCTTCCATCCCCCAGAGTCCATTTAAGCTCATGCCTACTGTTAAGCCTGGGTTCCCCAACCAGGGTTAGGTAGACAAGCTAAACAGAATGTGCAGCGTTAGTCAGATAGGCACACAGATAAATGAGTGAGCTAAGCTTGTATGTTTATTAACATACAGTAAAAATAACAGATACGCTTGTGCTATCAAGAATATATTTTATTCCAGTATAAGTTTATAGCATAGTCAAAAACAGTCCAATATTCATTTACCATGTAGTCAGTCCATTCAGGGATATTCAGTTAGCAAAGTCCATGTAGAATATCCTATTGTCAGTTCACATAAATCAGTCCGTTGTTGTCTCTCCCGTTCGAGCAATGCAGTCTTGCTTCCAAGCAGTAATCAGGGATCATCAAAGCCAGAGAGAGAGAGAGCAAGCTGTAGCCTTGCTACTTTTATATGGTTTTCATAACCACACCCATAGTTGCTATTTTACAGTTAAAGCTGCATACACTAACTATGATTCATAGTTAGTATTTCACCTAAAACAGTTAGGGTGAACAATGTTATCCCTAACACCTACTGCTTCAGTGACTCCACCCAGCCACCTCATTCTCTGTCATCCCCTTCTTCTTCTGCCCTCAATTGTTCCGAGGATTGGGCTTTCTCCAGTGAGTCCTTCCTTTTCATTAGGTGGCCAAAGTATTTGAGTTCAAATAATATAGCAACTCAAAACATGTAGAAGTTAATTCTTTTACCTTCTGTCCCACTTTGTATAAGACTACAAAGAATACAAATAGATATTATAGGTAGCCTTTGACTTCCAACCACAATTGAGCCCAAAATTTCTGTTGCCAAGTGAGATATTTGTCAAGTGAGTTTCATCCCATTTTATGACCTTTCTTGCCACAGTTGCTAAGTGAATCTCTGCAGTTGTTAGGTTAGCAACCTAGTTGTTAAGTGAATCTGGCTTCCCCATTGATTTTGCTTGTCAGGAAGTTACAAAAAGTGATCACATGACACCAAGATACTGCCACCGTCATAAATATGAGTTAGTTGCCAAGTGTCTGAATTTTGATCCTGTGACCACAGGGATGCTGCAGTGGTTGTAAGTGTGAAAAACAGTCATAAGACACTTTTTCCAGTGCCATTGTAACTTCAACAGTCATTAAGTGAACTGCTGTAAGGCTAGGCATACTTATATTTGACTGGTTTACTACCAAGCTTCCTGTTGTCTATGTCCACCAATTGCTAGATCTGCTTAGCCGTATTACACTGTCAGTCTTAGTTTTGTCTTCAAACATATTGATGTCCTGATGAATGGATCTTTCTTTTACTTTTTCTAACTTTATTTTTATATTGTTATTCAGCATTTGTACAAGAGTAAGACCTATCTCGTGAATATAAAGTCCATGTCACACTGAACCAACGGATGAAAAGAGGATGTAAAACGGACAAAAAACCTTGCCATCCGTTGGTTAACGCGATGTATCCGTTCTGTACTCACTGTCTCCGTTTTGATTCCTCTCTATCTGTCCAGCATCCGTTTATGGACGTTTCATCCGCTCCCAAAGTTTTGGGCTGCCTAAAACTTTTGCGCGGAAAATGTATCCAGTTTGTCCATTCTGCATCCGCTACGCATCCGCTACTCATCCGTTACGCATCCACTACACATCTGCTCTATCCGCTTGGTGTCCGCTGCTCATCCGCACAACTCGCATCCACCCGGACGCAGGGAGGAAGTGGAACGGATGCGGAACAGATGCAGAACGGATGCAGAACGGATGCAGCACGGAAACAAAGCATTTAAAGCGGAAAAAACGTTCGCAGAGGGGACCTATCTTGGATATTAAGGATGTCTAGAGGATGCCTAGAGGATGCAAAGGGACACTTACATTGCCTATAAAAAGGGGGAGCAACACATCTGGATCTCACTTTCAGACCAGCAGCCCTGCTGCAGACCTCTGCAGCCTTCATCTGACTCTTCCTCTTCCACAGCATCCAGTCATGTCCACTGTGGATCGTAACACAGTCCTTTTGGCAGTCACCATCCTTCTCCAACAGTACGAAGCCATCTACAGGCTCTGTGAACTCTACTATGGGAAGAAAAAGAGGCAGCCAAGAAGCGTCTGGGTCCGAAAATGGATCGGGAGAAGAGCAGAGTACGGACTGTACAACAAGCTGATGGTGGAGCTCAGGAACGAAGACACTCGGGCGTTCCAGAACTTCATGAGGATGCCTCCAGCCATGTTTGACGAAGTTGTGCAGCGCCTGACACCCAGGTTGACCAAGGAAAACACCAACTTCCGCCCCAGCCTGGAACCTGGGCTCAAGGTGGCGCTCACTCTGCGCCACCTGGCCTCAGGGACCACCTACAAAAGCATGCAGTACGGCTGGAGGGTGCCACACAACACAATCAGCATTGTGGTCAGAGAAGTGGTGCAGGCCATCATCGAAGAATACAAGGAGGAGCTCCTCCAGTGCCCCTCCACTGAAGAAGGCTGGAAGAAAGTTGCAGAGCAGTGGTATCAGAGGTGGAACTTCCCACACACTGTTGGAGCCATCGATGGCAAGCACGTGGCCTGCAAAGCTCCAGCCAAGTCGGGCTCCACTTATTTCAACTACAAGGGCTTCTTCAGCATCATCCTCTTCGCCATGGTCGATGCTGACTACAAGTTCATGTACATCGATGCTTCAGGCTACGGCTCATCTTCAGATGCCCAGGTATACAATGCCAGTCACCTCAAGGAGGGGCTGGAAGGCAACCTCATCGTGGGCTTCCCAGATCCAGACCCCCTGCCCAACGACACGCAAAATGTGCCCTACTTCATCATGGGGGATGACGCCTTCTCCCTCGAACCAACCTCATGAAGCCATACACTTCCAGACTCCTCACCCGTGAAGAGAGGATCTTCAACTACAGGCTGTCCAGGGCAAGGCGGGTGGTGGAGAACGCCTTTGGCATCCTGGCCAACAGGTTCCAGGCACTTCTCACCACCATGCAGCATCGCCCAGAGACCGTGAAGAGGATCGTGGAAGCTTGCTGCATCCTGCACAATCTCATGAGCACCCGCTACCCAGTCTTGCAGAATAGGCTCGTGGACCTCCAACAAGGCAATGGGGACATGGAGCCTGGGGAATGGAGGCAAGGGCGAAACCTGATTGACACTCAGGATGTGCAAGGCCACAACAGAGCCTCATGGGAAGGGAAGAAGCAGCGCAACCTCCTGAAACACTGGTGCAACTCCCCATCTGTAGCGGTGGAGTGGCAAGACAGGATGGTAGATGCTTAATGGATGCTTCCTTCAGCCTGTCTCATCACACTGATGACATTTTGCCATGTATGTTTGGTTGGCCTACAATGAACAGGGCATTTAATAAAGAGTTGTGTTTGTGTTGACATGTGTGAATGATTGATTACATTATTATTGATAATAAAGGGCCATAGGTGTGGCACCTGGGAGGGTGGACCATACAGTCCCACTATGCTTGCACTGGAGGTTTATCTATCCCACAGCTATTACCCATCCCAAAGGTATCCCTGCTCATTCCACAGGTATCCCTGCCCACCCCACTGCTATCTTAACCCATCCCACAAGCTTGCCAAGGCTTAAGCCAATTCTAAAAGTTTCCACCAAGACTTTATTTAAAAAAAGCAATGAAGCAAGTGTGTGAATCAAAGATATACTTTATTGAACAACAAGCTGTAAAAAAAAAATGACCCAAGTCAAGTGTCCAAATAAAGTCCACAGGTAGCCAGCTAGCCGGTCTCTGGCACTCCTCTTGGTCACTCGGAGGTGTGTCCAGTCTCAGGGGTGAAGGGTCCAGGTGCTGTGGTGGTGGGTGGTGCTGGAGTGCCTGGCCTCGAGAGGACAACAGGGGACGGTGTGTTGAGAAAGGTCTCGGAAAGCTGGCTCAGCCCTGTGATGCTGAGAGGTCCTTCCTCCATGCCATGGGGTGTCAGCCCCAGTACTGATGACAGATGTACTGAGGCCGGGCTTGGCTGCGGGGTGGAGGAAGGAGTAGTGTAGTGGGGCTGTCTGCTCTGCAGCTGGGTGAGGACTGGCGTGGGTGGCATTGCTGGTGTAGGTGGCATCGGTGGCATCAGTGAAACAGGTGGCAACGGTGTTGCCCGATGACTCTGTGCCTGGACTGGGAAGGGCTGTTGCCTGTGCTGCTATGGTTATGGCTATGGTAGCCATAGCCCTGGTAGGTGAGGTCCTGTGGGAAGCCTTGAAATGGGAGGGACATCACCTGGGGTGGAGGAGCAGGCCTGGACTGGGTGGGAGCAGGTTCCTCTGGGTCTGGAGGGTTGTGAAGCAGCTTGGTGATCCAGTCCTTCACCTGGTGGTACTGTGGATCCGCCATTTCCTTGAGGGTCTGGTTGACATAGGTGAGGAAGGGCTTGCGGTTGGAGGATGAGGAGTCGGTGTGGACCAGCTGAGAGAGGAGATCTATGCTGGTGCGGATGGTGTCCCTGATTTCCAAGAGGACATTGTGGCTCTGCCCCTCCAGCTGTCCGGCTCTCTGCCTTTCTGCGGAGGTGGAGCTGGGGGTGGTGGATGCGGCTAGGACTGTGGTGGACTCGATGTCTCCTTTCTTCCACCGCACCAGGGAGTCCTCTACACACTCCACCACGCTTACCACACCTGTCCACGGGTTCTCCACCATGGCACGCTCCACAGAAACCTGCCTGGAGACAGGGACTGACTCTCGGCCGGAAGAGGACTGGTTGACAGCAGGCTGCCTGAGAGAGAGGATAGTGAGAGGGGCTGCTGGTGCTCCTCGGTGGCGGATCTCACCCTCCAGGAAGCTGCACCTGGCCATGACGTAGGTCTCTCTGTCTGTCAGCTTCACAGTGGCCTGGCCAGATTTCTTCAGGTGCAGCTTCCCGTACCAGGTGTGCATGTGCTTCCACCAGCCGAGGAGCACCTCCGAAGTGTAACCCATACTCTCCGCCCTCTCTCTCCAAGCAGCCTGCTTCCGCTTGGTGTCCCTGTACAGCCGGTGTCCCTTCCGCCACAGATAGTCGTTCTCTCTCAGCCACTCCAGCACCTCATCCTCGTGCGTCTCCGCAATGGAGTATTGCCTCCTCTCCCGTTGTCGCATACGCCTCTTCCTCCCTTTGGCAGGACTAGATGGGCCCTCATCAGAGGGGCTCCCAGGTAGTAGGGGCTGCTCCTCCACACCACCACCAGCAGCAGCACCAGCAGGATCATCATCATCATCATCCTCACCAGCAGGATCATAATCAGCATCATCATCCTCACCAGCAGGATCATAATCATAATCATCATCATCAGCAGCAGCAGCAGCAGCAGGAACACCAGGACCAGGATCAGCCGCAGTAGAGTAAGCACCAGCAGGGCCAGCAAGTCCAGGAGCACGAGCAGGACCAGGAGCATGAGCAGGACGAGCAGGACCAGGAGCAGCTTCAACAGAGTAAGCAACAGCAGAAGCCCCAGCACCAGCAGAAGCACCACCGCCTGGAGCAGCCTCAGCAGAAGCCCCAGCACCAGCAGAGTCAGGGGCAGGGGGCGGGAGGTTGGCCCTGTCCCTCTTGCCAGGGATTGTGGCAGGTTGCTGAGGCTTCCTCTTGCTCCCCATGGTTGTGGGGTTGCTGGCTGGCAGGGAGGCTAGCAGGCACCAAGGCTGGCAGGAAGCCTGGCAGGAAGCCTGGCAGGAAGCCTGGCAGAAAGCCTGTCAGGGAGGCAGGCAGGCAGGCAGGCACCAAGGCTGGCTGGAAGGCAGGCTGGCAGGGCAGGCAAGGAACTCGAAGTGTCCAGCAGCAGGTCTTTCCTCGGAATGCTGGCCACGTGCGAGCTGCTTCCCTTTATATCCGGGGGGCTTACGTAATACTTCCCCCCCGCATGCGCAATTAATGTGCGACATCCGTTCCGCTTCCGCTGTGCATCCGCTAGGCTTCCGCTGTGCATCCGCTTTATCCACTGTGCATCCGATGTGCATCCGCTTCATCCGTTCGGCATCCGTTCTGCATCCACTGTATCCGTTCCGCGTCCGCTTTGCTGAGGTCCCCCGGAAGCCCTGTGGTTGCGCTATCCACTCCCATCCGCTCCCATCCGCTGTGCTTCCGTTCCGCATCCGCTTTCCATCCACCCTGCATCCTCCCCGCATCCGTGTTATCCGCTCCGGTTATGCAAATTTTTGCCCCTTTTGAGAGTGGATAACAACAGATGGAACATTTTTCTCATCCGTTGTGTCCGTTTTGCATCCGTTGGCCAGTGTGACATGGGCTTAAGCACTTTGTTTAAATCAAATTTTTATTTTTACTCAAAACATTAAAATACAAACTCCAAAAGGGGTGGAGGGAGAAAAGAAAACACAAAAACAAAACAAAACTAGACAAAACTTCACAAAGAGAAAAAAAACTATGCATAAAAAGAAAAAAACAAAACAAGCATATACATAAACTGTCATTCCCGCCCCCCTCCCAGATGTATACTGATAAGTATATTTCAACAGTAATAATTTCCCTCCCCCTTTGCAAAACAGGCATATAATTTATAAACTTCTGCAAAACTATTTACCCAACCCATTTAAGGTGATATCTATCTCGTTAAGATGGTTAAAAGGTAAAGCCTACAGCAGAGTTAAACTTTTTTTAACTGAAGTTTTTTTTCTAAAGGAGACAGAATTTTAACAGCTGAATTGTCTCCTTCAGAATGCTGAATTTCTACACACCCCACATTGTCCTGAAGAGAAAACCATGTGCTTCTCACAAATATAAGAATGGCATTGTAAACAGAACCCAAGGAAAGAAAATGTATAGGCCGCTAAATGACTTCTTATTGTATTTCCCCTCAGGGAGATAATGTGCCATACACACACGCCAACACATACATCAGCCACTTCTCCCAAGAGGGCTCATTTAAGCTTTTTTTTTTTTTACAGAGAAAAGCAGTGGGCACAAATGGTTTGGGGTTGAATATAAATACATGGCAAATAATTGCTTTTAGAATTCCCATTGAAGAGTCACTTGTATAAATACTCACAGCAGAAATTATTTTTATTCCAGTTCAGAGTATGAAATGACATTTAAAGTCTGGCTAGTTAACTTTGTAAGAGTAATGGTATTCTGTGGTTGTCATGTGTGTTTCTAAAGTTAAGGCAATCCATAAATTGCACAAGGTACCTGAAGGCAGCTGCTTAAAATGCAGACAAAGCTGTTCTTGTTCTTTGAATGATAATATGTTTTTCAGAAGAAAAAAAAAGGAGAGAAAGGAAGAAAGAAAGTGGCCTGTTACCAAATAGTTTATCTCCTCTTCTTGTTGCTTCAGCTAGAAGGAATAAAAGGAGCTAGTTTTCTGCAGAGAGAGAAAAAGTGAAAAGCAACTTCATTTTAAGGAACAGGTCCACGCAAGTGAATTGATGTAATTCCCATGAGATAGTGTGTCTTCTTTGAAGTGACCCCAGGTTCACTTATGTATGATCATTCTCCCTTGATTAAATTCTGCATCACAAGAACTCTGAATACTAAGCAGATTGACAAGCTAAACAAAAACTTGGGAAGGGAGGGAGGGAGGGAAGGAAGGAAGGAGATTATTCTGACCTAGGTAATTGAGTAAAAAAAGCTGTATTTAAGCTCAAAATTGTACATTACTGTAGAAGCTGGTGTGCTCCTCCCCATACATGTGTAATAATATGGGAAGATGGGTTAGTCTTATGAGATAGAAACATGCCCAGTTGAGCTAATTCTGCTTTGCTGTTAGATTACGTTAACAGAATTTTATAAGGGTGAAGGAACTTGGGTCCCCATACCATCCCCTTTATAGCTCAGTTAGGGAGGATCCCTTACTGGCCCTTTTTGTCATGCATACTTCTGCTGTGGGCTAAGTTGCCTTTTATCTGACTGTTCCCCTATCATTGCCCTCTCTCTCCAAACTCATCCTCACATAATTATTATAGATGGCTACAAAGAATACCCAAATCTAAACACTGCCACTAATGACTCCACTTTTCTGATCTCTATGCCTAAAAAAAAAAAACATTGATGACTTTGAAAGCATTTCAAAGCAAAATTCTTCTGATTCACATTTTACAGAATGGAAAGACTAGGTTCCCAGAATGTTATTCTTAGCTCAAAAGAAAACACAATACCCAAACATATTCATATCCACATAGTAACTAATTTTATGAGAATGTTTAAAGATATAGAAAGAGAATGGAGCAACCTTTTGAATGAAGACACCAAAGTGTTGGCCTATGAAAATTGAATTGATTTATATATAAATGTGGAAAGCTTGAAATTCTTATGGATCAATTGTTTGCTTCTTCAGCTCCATATACAGTCTCAGTTCTGTGTTGTATCCTCGTAAAATGCCAGAACTATTTTGCATGTTCAAGAAAGGAAGAAGAGTTAATCTCCAGTTTTCAGATCCTAATGAAAATCAGTGCCAAGCCTCCCATTCTTTGAATTCTAAATCATTCTTGTTTGGGTCTAGAAAATTGATTAATGCAACAAAAGATGTGCTGACTATAGCTTGATGCACAAATCATGCCATGTGGGTAGAAGTACATCAGTGATGATTAGCTGTCACACTCATGTGCTCACAAATAACATCTGTGCAGTTCATCTCTCCTGTCAGGCAAGTTGTGTTACTCTGTGCTTTTAATGGAATGTATGAAATCAATATCAACTTAGCAGTGGCCAAATGATCTATGATTTGAACAGCATGGCTTTGATGAATACCCCTTTTAAGGTAGATGTTTAAAGTTCAAATTAAAAACAAAACTCAGCATGGAACATGAAGTGCACTCATGAAAAGGAGAATACTTGCTTTTCCCATTGAGCCTCACTTCCCCATTTGACTCCCCCCCCCCCCTCAAGTGATTGAAATGGGTGTGGAACCTTTTAAGATTTTTTTTTTTAATGTGAAACTTTCAAGCACAAGATGCTGTAACCTAGGCAACCATTTGTAATTAATTTTAAGCACTAGCTGTTTTGTGATGCACATAAAACCTGACAAACATTCTCAGAAGGATAGTTTACCTGATCTGTTTTCTTTGTACTCAAAAAAAGGATGGAAATATCTCAGTACCTTGAGCAATATAATCACAGCAGTAAAGTGATGCTGAGATTATTGAACAAGGAATCAGGGAGGGGCAGGAAGGGAAGAACAACATTTAGAAAAATTTGTTTAAAAGTTCATATGGTAGCCTGAAAAGACTTACCATTAAATTCTCCTTTACAAATCATGTCCTCCAGGTCCAGATTATTAGGAAACTGGTCCCCTAACTCAAAGATAATCCCCTCCTTCCTGTCACTTTAGTGAACATCCAAAAGCCACTAAAAGGAGTTTAAATAATTCCTTTATGAGTAGGGTCTGGTTAATGTCATTAATATTGGTAGTTTTCAGCTGATTATTTGTTTCATAATAATTATGGATTCTGAATCTACAATTCTGTAAATGAGTGTTAAGTTTGGGTTATAGCTACATATAAGATAAAGGTAAAGGTTCCCCTTGCACATACATGCTAGTCATTTCTGGCTCTAGGGGATGGTGCTCATCTCCATTACAAAGCTGAAGAGCCAGCACTGTCCAAAGACATCTCCATGGTCATGTGGCTGGCATGACTAAACATTGAGGGTGCACAAAATGCTATTACCTTTCCACCAAAGTGGTCCCTATATTTTGTGATTGACAAGCTCAGTGTCTTAACCACTGAGCCACCACTTCCCATTAGCTATATACACATATGTATAATATCTATATCCATGCCTTATACCTATGCCTACTATACCTATACCTATCTATCCACATACATGAATACTTATAGACACACTGTTTAACTGATTGATGATTAAATTAACTTTTATTTTTTTAATCCATTTTATTTTTCTTTTGTTTTGTGATGTGCTTTGGTAAAGGTTAATAATAATTGTCATGTTGTTATTGTAAATTAGACTGACATAGTCTTGATGATATCGACTCTCCATGAACTAATAGTAGGTGTCAGCCAGACACCTAGTCAGCCAGACACCAATAGTAGGTATCAGCCATATGAAAATGGGTGAAATGCTGTAATCAGAGAAAATAGAAGAAAATATTGATTTAATATTCTGCCTTTATTATTTTTATCAACAACTCATAGTGTTGAACATATCTAATACTTCTTCTTCCTATTTTCTTCACAACAACAACCCTGTGAGGCTGATCCAGCTGTGAAAGAGTAACTGGACATCATTCATGTAAGCTGCCTTGAATTGCCATGTGCAAGTAGGCAGCAATATCAATGGTTTAAAATACATTTTTAGTCCTCAGGCAGGACTCAGGCTTCTAGCCTGATGTCTTAACCACTAGGCCAAACTGACTCTAATGAATGATGACAATGTAAAAGTCCAATGGGTTCCTGGCTACAAATTCATTTTAAAAACATATCTGATTTATAACAAACCTGTAATAATAAACTTTTTTAAAAAAGAAACCAAATAAAAAGAACTTTTTTTTCACTGTCTGGTAATCCTATGCAGGGGGTAAGGAAAAATTTAAAAATGGAGAGCAAAATAGTTACAGCAACAAAAGAGAGAGAGAGAGAAGGGGGTATGGGAGAAAATGATATGTGGAATAATTAGAATGGCATGTGGAAAAGAAACCATAGTTTTGTTGAGGGTGACTGGACCATGGTTTAAGAAGGGAACAAATCCAGGATACTGCGGGAGATAGAATGGTTAAAACTCATCCAAACAATATTATCATTAATTGTTGATACTAAATTCAGAGATATTCTGGGCTTGAGAAAGCCTGAAGCATGGAACTGAGCTGGAATGAGGTTTTTTTTTTTAAAAAAAAAAGTCTTCCTGACTGGGATTTTCTGTCATTTGAGAGGAGGAAACCATGATTTGAAAGAGAAACTGGATGCTGTTAGAGAGAATAAATTTGGGGACCAGCTATTTGGATCAATTTAGTCTTGAATCCCTTTGCAGTGTGAGAATCAGCTCTGTGGCTAAAACAAGCATTTGACAAGTTTTGAACAATTTGAAGGGTAACATTTAAGGACACAGAGCATTTGCTGCCTGAGGCTATGCTCTGAAAGAGGCTTGGCATTAGTCTGCCCAGGAATCCACAAAACAATTTTAAAGAATCTTTAGGGAAGTGGAGCGGGAGGGGGGGAACCCCACTTAGAAGTGTTTGAGTTTTACTATTTCTGACTCCATCTAAAGATGAAAAATATTAAAATAGACATTACCATATCTGAACTGGTTCAGTTTCTATTTTACAAAGTCTCTTTGGGTTTTGTTTTTGCTTTTTTGAGAGAACTTTTAATAAAGTGGGGGTGGGGGAGATCATGAAAAGACCTAGGGAGGAAACAAGGCAATTTCTACATTCGTACTGTTTCACACTGATGTAAGATTCAGCTGATTATATCAGGATAGCAAATAAAATAAAATAAAAACAGTCTAATAATACATTCAAATTTAATCATAGAGGTACTCCTCAACGTATGACCACAATTTAGCCCATAATTTCTGTCGCTAAGTGAGACATTTGTTAAGTGAATTTTGACTCATTTTATGACTTTTCTTGCCATAGATTTTGATCATATGATCATGGGGATGCTACAAAGGTTGTAACTGTAAAAATGTGTTCATAAGTCACTACCTGTACCGATAACATTCACAAATAAAGGAAGCAGATATTTCCATTTAGATGAAGATAATTTTTTTTTCCTTTCATAAAGTCTCTCAATTTTAAAAACATATTCTAGTAATGTAGTTTTATGCTCATGCAAGAAACTTGCTTGTAATCAGTGGTGGTATTCTACCGGTTTGTCCCAGTTCTGCCGGTAGTGCCAATGAGCAGTAAAGACTGAACTGGTTTTCTCCAATGCTCTGCTGTTGGGCTCCCATACTATCTTTTATTCTCTGCTTTTGAAACACAGCTGCTTTGTGCAGCACAGCAGATTGCGGTGCGGCAGCTGCTGAAGTGACAGGGAGAGTACAGGCTTGCAGGAGGTGAGTTGGACAGCCTCTGCGCTGGTGCAAAGTGTATGTTTGGTGTGCATGTTTGGCATGCATGAATGCACAAACTTTGCCCACCAAAGCCATGCCCACCGAATCGGTGGTAAAAATTTTTGAAATGCACCACTGCTTGAAATGATTGATTTTTAACTGTCCTCCAAGTGCAGTTGCTCCTGCCAACATTTAAAAGCAGATCATGGGACAAGAGAACCCTGAAGCAAGAGAATTTCCAATTGTCAGGTTCAATACTTGGGCTAGGCAAATCTGTCTGATTTGATTTTGTTCATTTTCTCAATTCTCACCCTGATCTTGTTCTTTTCCAGTACTGTATGAATTTATGAGTACTTTTAAAAGTGAATATACCATTTTCCAGAGTATATACCATTTTCTACTTCTAAAATAGGGTTTCTCAAGATGCATTTGGTAACACATACAATTTTTATCATTATTTTTTTATTTTTATTTCCAAAGTTAAAATACAAACTCCAAAATAAGAACAAAGTAAAATTAAACAAGACCAAAAAAAAAAAGAATCTGCATAAAAAAGAACAAAAAAAAGATTGTTCCCTCTAGCTGAACTTATATGATCTACTTGAAAGAGAGAATATAAGACTGCTGCATGAGAATTTTGGTCCAAAATGTGTAGACAATTGGCACATCAAGTGAAACTGGACAAAAGCCCTTTGGCTTCTACTGGTTGCTTGACCAGTAGTTGTGAATCCAACAAGACACCCAAATCTCAGGCCTGGTATTTCAGTTAATTGGCAACCTAACCTTGAACTAATATAGGAATTGGGATTGAACCAGGTTGGATAAACCATTTCACACTCCATGAATTTAGTAGGAGCTTCTTTTGGATCCATTTAAAATCTTCCATCATGTCAACATCCTTGACCTGACCCAAAATGGTAATATATAATTCATTACTCATCACAAACCAATGGTTCCCTGTCTCAGAAGTTAAAAGAAAAGAAGAGAGACCTGAGCTGTTTGTCAACTTGTACCAGAGTTCAGCTGCTCTTTCCTCATTCCTAATGACTGGTCCTATCAATCAGGTAGGAGAAGCAAGGGAATCTCCCACTTCTTACAGCAGCAGATTACCATGGGTGAAGTTACTGAACAACAGAGAGTCACACAAGCATTCCTCTTTAGAAGTATATTTTTATTGATGGTTATTTTATATTCATATTATTTCTGATTTATTCCTCTTTATTATACACAACCCACGGTTGTAATATTGGGGCAGTTTACAAAAATAGTAAAAGAATAAATAACACAATTTCTAGTAAGGATGTCCTGTTTCATGGAGAGATTGGTTAAATGTGGATCTAAATTAATTTCTTCTGCATTCTGTTTTCATTCTGTTCTCACTACTCTTTAAATATATACACCAAATTAGCTCAGCAACATAGTGTGACTCAGCACTTAAATATTAGCTCATTTAAGAATGTGAACTGACATTAACTTAAAGCTTAATATTTATGGTCGATATGAAATAACAGCCTTACTATATTTTGAGGTTGCCTGCAAAGTACATCATCTTAAAGTGATGAATTATTTGCCTGTATTTTAAACTCAAACAGTAAACATGGTACCTGAAAAAAGTTTGATGAAATATATGCATAGGACCCTGCTTTAAAGCTACTTTTTGGTGGTCAGATCCAAGGCATTCCTTTCTAACATTTTTCCTTGCCATTTTCTTAAGAAATACTCTTATTTTCTATGGGATGTTAATAGTTAACTTTTGAGGAAAGGGGTCAGTAAATGACCTTTTTGATTATTTCCATCTGTGCATACTTGATTGTGTCTCTGAAGGCTAGATTATAACCTGTGCCATCTGCAAAGAGAAGCAAACTAACTCACTGAGCCCCTCCTGTGATTCATTCCACCACCATCAAGCAGAAGTTAGAGCGGTCATATCCCTTCTATAACATACTTAGTGACCCAGAAATTTCATCCTGCTGTACTGTGCATTAAAGCAATTAGATACAGTGTTAAAAATCAAGGATTGGACCATATTTAAACCAACCAGAAAGATCGATTCCTGTTCAAATTTCTGTTCAAGACTATTCAAAACTTCTGTTCAAGTTATAAAACTGCTGTTCCTAGGGAAAAAACAATGGTTTTTTTTAATGTTAATTGGAATCTGAATAGGAAGCAAAGCATATAAATGTATCAATCTAAATATAGCCACCACTATTCGGGTCATCCTATTGATTCAAAACAGAACAACAATTTCTGTACATCTTTTATTTAACTGAGTATAAATTAAATGTTATAATTAGAGTTGTTAATGTGTGGCCATATAAATTTGTTTAATAAATAAATAGATGGAGTCTTTATTGATCTAATGTGTTTCTAATGCCATGGGGGTTTGGATTTGGGGATTATGGTTTTTATGTTGCGAATTTTGTTGCTGTGGTAAGTTGCCTGGAGATGCTCTGGGTGAGTTGAATGGTCATAGAACTGTTCAGGTAAGTAGCTTGCTAAACTATTTGCCTTTGAACAAATCACACTATTTCATCCTAAGCTATTTTGCAGTAAGGTTACTGGTATATTTGGTATAATTAATGCAATGGGAAAAATGGGTGCTACCTTTTGCCACTGGAAAAAAAGGCAGAATATAAATAATAGCAATTAATAAATATTATACAGGTAGTCCTCAACTTACAACAGTTCACTTAAGTGACCTTTCAAAGTTACAATGGCACTGAAAAAAGTTACTTATGACCATTTTTCACACTTATGACCATTACAGCATCCCCATAGTCACATGATTTACATTTGGATGCTTGACAGCTGATTCACATTTATGGCTGTTTCAGTGTCCTGGGGTCATGTAATCACCTTCTGCAACCTGCTGACAAGCAAAGTCATTGGAGAATCCAGATTCACTTAACAATGATGTTACTAATTTAACCACTACAGCGATTCGCTTAACAAATGTGGCAAGAAAAGTCATAAAATGAGGCAAGACTCACTTAACAACATACATTTTGGGCTCAATTGTGGTCATAGGTTGAGGAACTACCTGTATTTATTATTTCAATCATTCAGATTTTCAGTTATTTCAATCATTTATTGTCCAGTGACAATAAAATAAGATACAGTAAAACATCCACGATAAAGATAAACAATGGCAGTAAAATCTCCATGGTAATAAAAATAAAGGCAGATAAATAAATTTAATCCTTAATCCTAATAATCCTAAAGCCTCCTACCCATAATTCACAGAATCAAAAGCTACAAGAAAGAAATAATAAAACACAGAATTAATTCACAGAATCAAAAGCTACAAGAAAGAAATCATAAAACACAGAACTAAAAACATAATATTGATGGTGAACCATCATATTCTGAAAGGGGTATTGAAGAGCTCAGTCTTTGATAGCCTCCAGAAGGATGATACCAAATCTAACCTTAGAGGCTCAGGTGTTCCAAAGAAAAAGTGTCATGATCCTAAAGCAATGCTTTCTAGCCACAGACCGCCCCACCTCTCTTTAGCCATGAAATAGTAGTGCCTCCTTTGCTTCTTCTCAGTTTCTTCAAGAAAACATGAAAACATGGTCCATGGAAAACATGGTCACTTGAGTAAATATTTTATTTAGCAGCAAGGGCTTGTAAATAAAAAAAAATTGCTTTGAATTTCATGGAGAAACCAATTGGCAAGCAGTGTGGCCCATTTCTAAAATGATCCAAATGACTGGCATTGTTCAATCAGTATTTGCCTCTATTCTGCACTGGGGTATTTCTAAATAGTTTTCAAAGCAACCTCAATTGGAGTTTATGGCAGAAGTTCCAACTGTGAGATGATGAAGGCAGTTATGAATGTGATAATTAAAGAATAATTAATTAAAGAATAAACCTGTAGGGCTGTGAATGGACATGTTGATTCAATGAAACTTCAGTGGAATCCTCTCTTCAAACCCAACTTCTGAATTGTAGAGAAGACCTGTATGATGCAATGAACTGAATTCTGAAATTGACATGAATAGTTGGCTACTATATGGTATCACCTCATTTATTATTTTACCAAACAGATTTCCTTTGGAATAATAAAGCTAACAATGCTTGTATTTCATTCATTTCCTCAGTTCATAGTTTTAATATAGTTAGCCACAATCTGCTTTCTCTTCTACTAATGAATGTAATATATCTGTGCTGGTCTTGGAAGCCCAACTGGGAATTAGCTCAGCAATCAGCACTCTGAATATGGGCTCATTTGTTTCATTTTCTGCAATATGTCTATCCTTGTAGCATTATATAACCCCTTGCCAGTTTCTGATGCTCCTCTGCCAGTTAGCCAACTTGTCAGCAAACTGCAACTCTAATATAAGCATATCCTGAAAGTGTTCAGGTGAGTCCTTCCCAAAGTTCACCTAGTAACCATCCCTCCTAACATTCCTGGAAAAGCAGGGACCAGAGACCAAAGCATAAGCCTCTGGCACCCCTGAAAAGCTAGGGAAAAGGCAAGAAGAGATTTTAAAATTAATTTTCAAAATCCAGACTTTATCAAGGTTTCTGAAAGTTTGGAGTTTTAAGTTGGAGAAAAGTACTGAATTGGTTTGGCTAACATTTTATAGGGATTTTTGGCAAAAATTACATAGTGAGTCATTTTGGTGTAATGGTCAAGGCACCAGGCTAGAAATCAGGAAATCACTCCTCCACTCACAATAGAATTACCTATGCCTCCAGGCTCGAAATTTTTGGCCTGGACAATCTAGAACTGCACCGCCTGCAGTCCGATCTAAGCATAGTACACAAAATTGTCTGCTATAACATCTTGCCTGTCAATGACTTCTTCAGCTTCAATCACAATAATACAGTGGCAAACAACTGATACAAACTCAAGGTAAATTGCTCAAAACTTGATTGAAGAAAATATGACTTCAACAACAGAGTGGTCAACATCTGGAATGTCCTACCCAACTTCATTGTTACAGTCTCAACCCCTCATAGCTTCAACCTCAAACTATCTACCATGGACCTCACCCCATTCTTAAGAGGTCCTTAAAGGGGGCATGCATAAGCACACCAGCGTGCCTACCATCCTTGTCTTACTGTCCCCATTTATCTATATTTACTTCCTTTGTTCTTGTTTATGTTCATACTTATACTTGTTCTCTTGTACATGTTTGACAAACAAATAAAATAAAAAATAAATAAATAAGAAGGGAATGACATACTACTTCCAAAAATGCTGCCAAGAAAATTAGAAGCAATTAGTTCAGGCAACTGCCAGTATTAAAAAACAGACTGGAGATTACACACACGATACAAAAGGAAAAAACTCTTGAAGGTATACAACTGGAATTGGATACAGTTGAGGTTCTCTAAAGCATCTAGCCTCCCTGTTATTTTCTGCCAAAAACTGAAACAGTTTCAGATATTTTGAAATTTCCACTTTACAGCTTTTGGATTTTTCCTTCTCTTAAGTAGGATTTCAAGTAAACTCAACTGAAACCATATGCCATCCAATCTCGAATTATTGCCTGAAGTAGAATCATCATATCATTGGATCTCCAATTTCTAATTCAAATAGAATCAGAAATGATTTGCAAGTCGATATGAAATACTCTTTCTTCTGGAGGCTTGCATTTCAAGAATATTTTTCCTCAGACTTCCAAGATGGATGTCATTATCAGGCAGATCAGACAGAAATATGGACAGGCAAACTAATTCTACTTTATTGTAATGCTATATTAACAAGTCTGAAAGTACAGTTTTCCTGCCACTATTTTTATCGCTCAATAATTTAGGAAGTATGCCTCCTGAAACTCTTGCTTATGCCCACTATGCAGCCGAGGCCTATGATAGCTCTTATTTGACTGTTTCCTAGGCAGCAGCTCTTCATCTACAATTGTATGTTGTCTCCTAGTGATCATTATTAAAGGCATTTTGCCTTTGATCCAATAGGTAATATTCATCATATTGGGAATTGTTAATCTTATTCTCCGCAACTTAATTTTTCCGAGGGTTACCAGATCTGGGCTGAAAAAAATGTTGACAACACTAAAGAGAAACAAAATATTCTCAATACTGCCCTGCAGGGATCAGCTGAAATGTGTAACCAGATCTGATAGGGTTTAAAAAAAAAAACTAATTTGGCAGCACTTTGATATCTAATAATGATTTTCATAAACCACTGCAGGTTTACCATGCTTTAACTATGTGTTGTGTACAGAAATATTTCCTTTATCTCCCTGCACTGATTCTTCAGTGAACATTATTCAGTTGGGTGTTGGAAGAAAATTCCACTTGGTTCAATTTCAAGCAGGGAGAAAGGCACTGGAAACAAAATGGAAGCTGGAGGCTGATTGGAAAGAGATTGATGAACAGAACCACCAGGGTTTGTAGTTCTGGTACAGCTGACAAAAATGGAGTTGAATGTGTGGGTGTGGGTGGGTGGGGTTATACCTTCTATGGGCTTTGTATTTGAGCTTGGCTGTTTTCAGATTCCTGTGAGGTCATGTACAGGTTATATAGGGGTCAAAGCTGGCTCTATAGGCAAAAGAGGAAATGCAAATTCTAGGTGCTTGTCTGAATTAATCTGGTCAATCTCTGGTTTATTGTTTATCTGAGCTCCCAGGTGAAATTTGGACTGCTCTGGGATGGTGCAATAAAGGAACTTGTGTTCTGAAAGGGTGTTGCACAATTCCCGTTGTGTCTTAATGGCTTGTTGTCCTGTGTTGGATCTTGCATGAGGGTTTGCTTCTAATCCTACCATTCTGTTCAGAGTTTGCTGCAGGGAGTTTCAAAATATCCTGTCTTGAATGGATTTCTGCCTGCAGTATTTGCTTGTGAATAGAGTTATCTAAATACTTGACTTCCTCTTTTAATAAGCTCTTTATCTCTTAAGTGTTGGCATCTGCTGAAGGCTATTAAGAAAGACTTGAGAACTGCTTCCTGCTTCTAAAAACACATTTCTCCATTTCTCCTCTTGGAAAATATAATATTCTGCCTTTTTTAATATTTCCCAAAATATTTCATTCTTCTCTGTGTGTGGGAAACCAATTCAACACACACAGTCCTTCATGTAAATAATTTGAGTTTGTCATGCTGGAGTGGCATCGGAAATTTAAATGTGCTAAGAAGGGCTAGCTATAGCTATGTCGAGTTCCAGAGATGGAGAGATTTCAAAGTAGATCATGGTTGGGAACTGAGTTGTACTGTGTGTAGGCAGTTTTAGTTGATAAGGGTCTGCAGGTTCCAGTGCAGACCAAAAATATTCTAAGAGTTCTGATCCAAGAGAAGAACTCTAAAGACAGAAATGGACCAAACTTTAAAGGACTATGTCTATGCCCAGAGTTCTGAGAGAAGAGAAGAGGGTTTCTGGCTAGCCACATGGGATTGCCAGCTAAACATGATCACATTCTTTGTGATTAATCCTCTAAGCAAGGAATTTAGTTATACCTGAATTTTAAAACAAATTTCTAGCAGAAACACTACTTTGCAGACAGGGAAAAAATAGGAAAAAAAATGAGGGTGGCAAGGTCCAAAGAAGTAAACAAATTAAAAATAAAATGTGAAAAAGGCATGGCTGCACTGGGCGTTTCTCATCTCAATTAATCATTTACTCTGGCTACATTAATTTATACTCCTGGGATCAATATACCCATACCCAGATGCAGACATAAAATAAATTTACTTTAGGCTAAAATAAAAAAAAAAATATAAACACCTTGCTTTATAAGATGCATGAATTTTAATATATATTTGTTGACATTTGTAGAGATAATAACAATGAATAAGTTTGCGAACTTAGAAGAACCCATGGTAACATTATTTTGTATTCATTGAAACAGTATGTTATTGTTGCTAGATTGGCAGTTCATGCATAAAGAGTACCAACATAATGTAGCTTTGTAAGCAAATAAAACAAAATGGTGATCCAATTTTTTTAATACATCCCTGCTTTATGCTTTTAGTTTTATGCTTCATATTTCATGTAAAAGAAATAGCTGGTGATTGTTCTCTGCAATCCATTGTCACTTTAGTCAATGTTTATTTCACACTTAATCTGAAATTAACAACAGACTAGATCATTAGCAAAGTAAGCCTGAAAAAAATGTCAAGCTGCTACAGTATTTGTGTTCTTGTCTAGCACCAGAGAAATTAGGAAATCCAGGCAGTTCAAAGACAGATTTTTTGTGAGCTTAAGCTCTCTATAAGAATCTGAACTACTAGCAGTCAAAGCAATTAGGTGGTAGATAATGAATTCATGGTGGCCTGAACTCAGATCTCTTGTGGGCACAAAGGGACTTATGACAGATGATGTATTTGACTCCTCCCTCGGGCTCAGCCTGGTCATCTCCTCAGTTCTATTACAAATGGAGAAAGAAAAGATGTTCCACTGTGCTACAGAAGCAACTCAATGAGAAGTATGGCATGGAGTCTATTGTAGTTCAAAAGGACAAAAATGTTCCTCCAGATTTCAAGGCAAATAAAAGAAGTGGGAGAAATGAGTGAGAACAGGGAAAACACTTGGGACATTGGGCAGCCTAGAAAGGGAACAGGAAAAATATATATATTAACCATACCCAAATATTGCTGACCAAATATGATAGACTTATTTTCTACTCAGGACATGAGTAGAGCAGTTCTGTCATCTTCCCACATGGAGGAAATGGCTTGTTGGATTAATTATTTGGAGTAGAACACCCCGGGGAATGGGTGTAAATTAATTTCTGCTTAAAGGTTTAACCCCCCCCCCCCCAAAAAAAATGCAGTAGAATTCTCCAGAAAGCAGACCTTATTAGAGCTCTGCATGGATGTTGCTTAGGAACTAGTTAATCCCAATGAAATATGATGGCTTCTTGGGTGAATTCTCTGGAATGTGTACAGCAGTATGGATACGGCATTTTCTTTCAAATCTTTCCAAGTCTTCCACTCCTTCCTGAAACAGAATTCTTCTTATGAATCATGACTACTATTACTTTATTATAACTATTATTATTACTACTATTTGTTTTGCTTGGTGTTTTAAATATCCCCTAATTAATTAATTAGGATCAATCAATAACCCTAACAGTTCTTGTATTTCCATATTAAATTCAGGAGAAGCTCGATTCTGCAGGGCCTTCAGAAGCCTCCCAAAGCCTCCCAAAGTAGATCATACTAAGAAACCAATGCCATGTCAGTCAGGGTCACTTTTACTGTCCCAACTCTACTATCAGAATCTTGCAATTCTGAATGTGCTTCCCTCTTCCTCCCTTTATATCTGTGTGAACTAAGTAGGGGCTTGTCTGAGGTATTTTCTCAAGTACCAGGTTGGCCCAGGTTCAAACCTTGTTTATCTGATTGTAGCTTTGCTAGCAGTTCTTCTTCCTATCACTCAAGGCCATTCCTTCTACCTTCTACAACAGCCAAGGAAATGAATAAGGATTTAGTTGTCATTTAAACCTAGAAAACATTGGGACCAGAATTGCTGTTGTGGTTCACCGGCAGCCTGTACAGATGCCAGTGGAATCAGACAGTTGGGAAGAACAGGGACCAGTCCGGGAGTCTGTGGAGGACTCAGACAAGGGTCCTGAATCCGATGCAGAGATGGAGCCAGGACCATCTGGGAGTTGTGTGCTGACTCCAAAGACTCCAGAGTCTGGCAGCAGTGAGGCAGAGGAACAAGGGGAGCCAGTGCGCGTGTATGCAGAGCTGCTAGAAGGCAAGAGCAGCTAAGACAAAAGGGGAATAAGGCTTGGAGGTGATTGCCCCTCCCATAAGGTATAAAGGAGGTGCAAAGGTAGAGAAACCTTTGCAGGAAGCAAAGTCGTTTGCTCTGTTCAGATTAAACTTAGAAGCTCTTGTGGACTTTGTAGTTCAGTTGTTTTTTTTTCAGTTAATTTGGCACTTTAGTTGTTGGCAGCAATTCAAAGGAGAGAAAGGTGGGTGCTTATCTCAAGGGACTGTTTGGGACTCATTACAGGCTGGGAATGAACATAATTCCCAGTGTTGAAATAAAAAGAGAGTTGTTTTAACTAAGTGTGGGCTTAATTACAATCTCAGGAAGCCTTGGTCAGAACAATTACATTCCATAAGATTTTGACTCTCCCCCATGTTGCTTCTTGATGCATGGAGTGTTGAATTCAAGCAGTGGAAAAAATATGACTGACTATAGCAATTTATCAATTCTGAAGTACTGAAAAAAAATTTTATTTACCACAAATCTTTTATCTACTTCATATATACTGTGTGTAACTGCCCTTTTGGGTTTAGGCACCATTATGTAAAACACAAAAAAGGAGTAAGAAATCGTAAGATAGGATAAGACCCTAGATATTCACCTCTTCAATCCATCATGATGTAAGAGACTATGAAAAGATCTGGACTACAGTCAAATGAAAGATTATCTCAGCAGCAACAGTCCACCTTAACTAAGTAACCTAGGCTCAGAAATTACTAGATACTAAGATTGCAGTCAAACTTACCAGAGAGCTGGTAAGACAAAGGAAGCAAAATTGGTATATATTTCAGCAAGGGATCTTTAATCCTATGCTGATAAGTACAGAATCTTTGGTTTGCCAGATCTGACAATACTTGGACTGAGTTGCCATTTCTTTCAACCAGCTCTCTCCTACATTTCCAATAATCTCACACATAACTTTTTCAATCCAGACATTCCCATATTATTTTCTAACTATAAGGTTAGTTGGTTTTGTTACACATCGGCCAATATGTGACAAGCTCACACAATACTAAATTTGCCCCAAGTTTCTTCACCTATTCTATGCAAGCTATGATCTAAAAGAATATTTTAGAAATCAATGTTTCTTGCCCATATTCCACTGCTAGGGCATACACACAACAAAATATCCTTAAATCCTGAGATTTAAGGATTTAGCAATAGCAATAACACTTAAGACTTACCCACCAATCTATAGTGATTTAGAGTTCTCTCTGAGCAACTTACAGAGTAAACATATTATCCCCAACAATCTGAGTCCTCATTTTACTGACCTCAAAACAATGGAAGGCTGAGTCAATCTGGAGTCCCATCAGGATCAAACTCTAGGTGGTGGGCAGAGTTTGTCTGCAGTACTGTTAAGAGCCATGATGGAGCAGTGGTTAGAATGCAGTACTGCAGGCTAACTCTGCTGCCTGCTGGCTGCCTGCAATTTAGCAGTTCAAATCTCACCAGGCTCAAGGTTGACTCAGCCTTTCAGCCTTCTGAAGTGGGTAAAAGGAAGACCCAGATTGTTGGAGGCAATACGTAAACCACTTAGAGAGGGCTGTAAGAAGCACTGTGAAGTGGTATAGAAGTCTAAGTGCTATTGCTATGCTAACCACTGTACTACCAGGGCTCAGTGATTATCAATTTACTACTAATTGTCTACTATGGAACACTTCAGAATTGATGCATTTCATAATGAGTCTGAGCCACCAGGAGCAGAAAGAGGTGGATAGCGGAGAGGCATCTGCAATGCCACTTGATTAAAAGAAAGAAAGGGATATTGGATGGATTTTACTGGATACCTGTCGTTATTTTGCCTCATTGTTCTTATGAAGCAGGCACTCACTTCCCTAGGGAACCCAGATGTTCAAGAAAAGAACAGTGCAACCTGTTATAGGTGAAAAATGCAATAGATTTCATTTTGGCTCCATACCGAAATAGCATTCTAGTTAGCAATTTTTTCCCTGAGATTTATCTATATTTCTCCCCCATGAATTTATTATCACCACCAAAAAAGAAAAAAGTGCTTGAACTCATATCTGTGAGGAATTTTTCCCCTTGAGCATTATTATTTTCCATCCAATAAAATGGAGAGCATAAGACAATTATGACCATAGTTGGTAAATATCATTGCCTAAGCCCATTATAATAACTCAAGAAAGGTTTATCTTATGATGACATTCAGTTTAACACTCAAGAGTTTCTTCTAGTAGATCTATTGTCACAAGAATATTTGATTTTGTCTTTTTAATACTCTGTGCTTTCATTATTATATATCCTGTCACCTGAAAAGCTGTGGAAAGCTTTGATTAAATTTAAAGGTGAAACATGGGCACACTTATTGGGTAGAATTGTGAGACTATGTTAACTGAAACAACCATTTCTGTAGTCTGAATCCACATTTAACTGTTTAAATTAAATAATGCCAAGTGCTCCATTTTTGACCAGGTTTTGGCAAAAATCAGCAAAGTTTAATGTGGTGTAAAACAAAGAAATAAAATGCAAATATTACCTTTATATAACTGTTATTGAGCTAAGAAACTTTTCAAACACTGTTTTGTTGTTTTGAAGAGATGTTAAGATTTGAGAAGCTTTTAATGAATAGATCAGTTTATTGTCACTTATACCATTTACAATAGCTATTACATATCAGAACCAACTGATTTAGTTTTATCCCTTAACATTTATTATTTACCCTAAGATGGAAGGTTGTTATTGGATTTCTGGAGCATTGAATATTGACTGTTGCCATAATTGCATCTAATTATTTGTTAAGGTTTTTTTTTTGGGGGGGGGGATTTACTGTTGGCTACCGAGAATCACAGCAAATTGGATGACCATATAAATTGGGTAAATAAATGCATAAATAGAAAAGAAAAGGAATCAGGGAGAGAAAAAGCTTCTTTTCACATACAGTATTTTGTGTGTGTGTGTGTTGATGACCTCATAATCCCTTACATCGGGGTGGAGTCAGGGCAACTGAATGGAGCTGAGTGTTTACTGGCCAGATGCCCTTCCTGTCACCAATGCAGGGTTCACAGCAAACAATAACTCATTGTGAGAGAAATATCTGCTGCTAGTTAGAATCAAACTCACGCCTCCTGATTGTGAGGCGAGAGCACCACCTCTAGGTCATTGCACCATTACTTTTCATGTACAGTATCTCCTACTACAAATGATTACTTGATATGTTTCAAATTGCTTTGAAAAAATTTAAGGGATCATAAATAATTGACAGTTGAAAACTTTTACATGTCACTATGGTACAAAAAAGATGCCGAGACCTCAATAAGAGTGCAGAAAAGAGCAACAAAATAATAATGGCTCTGGAGAGTAAATTGTACAGGGGAATAGGTATGTTTAGCCTAATGAAGAAAAGGCTCAGGGAAAGACATAATAGCCATTTTCCAATACTTGAAGGGCTGTTTACAGAGAAGACAGTGTTGATTTATTCTCCATAGCACCTGAGGCCAGGGCAGGAAATGATAGGTGGAAGCTCAACAGAGGGAAATCCAATTGGAAAGGAGGAATTTCCTGATAGTGAGAATGATTAATCAGTGGAACAGCTTGCCTTCCAGAGTTGTGGGTGCTCCGTCACTGGAAGTAGTGAATAAAATATTGCACTGCCATCTGTCCAGATTGGTATAAGGACTCCTTTCTTGGGCAGGGAGTTTGACTAGAAGACCTCTTCCCATTCTATAATTCTATATTCTATGAGTCCTTAGTATTTGGATAAGTGGGAAAATGTGGTCCTCCAGATAAGGTGTTGTAGAACTCCCAAAAACACAGCTAGCAATGTCAGTGCTGAAAGCTGCAGGTTAGCAGTATCTGAAAGCCTATCTGTTAGCCTCAGTCTCAGCAGTATCTGTTAGCCTCAGTTTCAGTTTACCCTTCCAGGAACAAATATTGAGTTTCCCCTTCAAATAAACATTTCATGAAATTAAAAACTAGAGAAAGAAGATGTAGCTTTAGGCATATATTTCACACATGCATTCCTTGAACTGGAGAGGTGATTTGTAACAATTATTTATTAACCATACCTAATTCCCAGAATGTGAGTAGAACACAATCTAAAAAAAACAACTCCAACAGTTTAAGCCAAAACTCCAGATTAGTAGATCAGATCACTATTGTACTTTAAACCCTTCCAAATAAAATAGTTTGGATGACTTGGGGATATCCTGGGCAAATGTCAAGGTTCCAAGTAGTACAACCCCTTCAATGAGAACTCCGAGATAGGCATATTCCTCAAATAACATTTTCTTGCGACATATCAAATTGGCACAGACTTGGTGGAAAACCAGCTCTATGTTTCTGCCAGTTTTACACCTAATTAAAAGTAAAACTTTTAACTCCCCTCCCTGAGTCACTTCCCCCCCCCCCCCCAGAGTCTCCGGTCACATGGTCCAATCAGCATGTAGTCCAGTTGCTGGGTGACCTCAGTCTCCACCTTTCGAACACCTGCACGAAGGTCCTTGATTCCCAGAGGAAAGAATTTTATTTAGGCTACAACACCCCATCTATCTCCACACACCCCTCCCTGTCCCCTTAGCTCCAGGCTATGTTAGCCCTGAAGCAGTGTGAAGAGAAACCTCTTTAGAGGAAAGCTACAAAAAGAAAATGGCCACAGTTAAGCCAGCTTCAGAGTTGACAACATATCTCTAAGAGGATAGTATTCCATATCATCATCAGGATCCTTCCAGTTTGTCTCCTGGTCCAAGTGCCCTCACCAATACATTTGGCTGGGATCTCAAGCAGTCCCTTGTTCAGAAAGGTGATTAGAGGAAGAAAGTCCCTGTGTTATTTGGCATAATGGCCCACCAGCACAATGCATGTTATTATTAGCACCTTCGATTTGCTGTACTTTTGTTGTACATAATGCCATTTAGGGGGAAAAAATTAAAATACCCTCACAAAGCAGCAGCATCCCTGAATTTAGAATGACCCATTCATTAGAATGATTACCATATAGTCATTATATTTACAGATTCTTAAGATTTGTTATAATAGTAAGAATCTTTAACAAAAAAAACTGTCCCAAACAACATGAAAGACACTTTTCAGAGAAAAAATAAGTTGGCAAAGGTATTTCAAAAGTCCATTTAAATGCTGATACTTCTGAGGGTATGAGTACAAGACTGTCTTTATTGTTCGGAAAAATGAAACAGCAGCTTCAAGTTGCAGAAGCTATGGGATGTAGTACAACATCAAGGAGGTAATAGCAAGAGTAGCTTCTGTGTCACATTTATTTTATTTATTTGTTTGATTTGTCAGTCACTTACAAGACAATAGGTATAAGTATAAACACAGTTATGAATATATGAATTGGGTACATATAAGAAAAATAAAAAGAAACAATAGGACAGGGACAGTAGGCACGTTGGTGCACTTATGCATGCCCCCTACAGAGGAAATGCCCCTCTTAGGAAAGTGGTGAGGTCAATAGTAGACAGTCTAAGGTTAAAGTTTTTTGGGGTTTGGGGAAGAAACCACAGTCAGGAAGAGTATTCCAGACATTGACCACTCTGTTGCTGAAGTCGTATTTCCTGCAATCAAGTTTGGTACAGTTAACCTTGAGTTTGTATCTATTGTTATGGCTGTTATGAGTTTGTATCTCTTGTATTGTTATGGTTGAAGCTGAAGTATTCATTGACAGGTAGGATATTGTAATGTATGATTTTATATACTATACTTAGATTGGACCGAAGGTGGTACGAAAGTGTAGTTCATTTTGCACTTTCATGTAGTCTGAGATGATGATGATGATGATGATGATGATGATGATGATGATGATGATGACGACAATGATGATGAAAACAACAGACATGTTTATGCCATATCTGGCATTTTTATCCATCTATCAAGTCCTTTCCAAGACCTGAAATAGGCAGATGTTGTTGTACAATAATACTATATATTACCACAGGATGTAAGCTGCTCCAAGTAAATCTGTCTTTTGCAACTGACTAATGGTGATTTTATCAATTGTGATGATGCCCAAGTGGTGCTCCACATCTTTTGGGACTGCATCCAAGGTGCCTATTACTGCTGCTACTATCTTGATTTTCTTTTGACATGGCCATTCTATTGTTATTTGAAGGGCTCTGTATTTTGTGATATATTTTTTCCAGTCCTTTTACTTGTCTTTGCTGTCTAAGATATTGCAACATCCACTATCCTGTTTTCCAGGGTCTCATGATGAATACTTAGTCTATATTTTATCTAGTCTGTGGAAATATGAAAGAGTTTATTTATTTATCTATCCATCTATGTTTAGAGACTACCTGACTCTTTAGCGATTCTGGGGAGCATATAAATAGCAAAGCAAAGCATATAGGGAAACAAGTAAAAAGGGAGCCTGGCTGATTGGAAGAACAATACATCCAGCCATTTGGCAGACATAGTAAGGCCTGGGAGAACAGCCAAGCTTTTAACAGTTTCCTAAAAGTCTACATGGGGAAAAAGGAATGGCCTTGAAGAACAGGAGGAAGAGCTTCTACCCAGGCAATGGTCCAATATATGAGGATTTCCTGAGACAGAAAGACCCCTCTCTGGTTCTCACAAAGATAAAGGGAGGGGAAGAAGGAGGTTCAAACTCACAAGAGCTGTTACTATAGCTATTATAATAAAAGTAGTTTTGACCTATATGACATTGTTTTTTTAGTCTGGTCTATCTTGTTGAACTGACCAGACCACAAGAGAAGGAGCTACCTGAATCTCTGAGGAGACTCATTCCAGTGGCCAGTGGAAGAGAAGGCATACTTTCTGAATCTCAAACATTAAGATTGTGCATGGTGGAATTGAGCTCTCCAAAGAAAATTGTCAACTAACAGTTAACAGTAATGCAGCTAGACAGAGAAGAAACCTTTCTTTGATTGGTAGTGGCAGGCATTGATGTTGTGAATGTTCTATCCTGGAATTTGAAGCAACTAATTGTTAGCCTGTGAATTGGTTTGCACACTAAATAGTACAAGGTTACAGCAAAGTTCTCCCCTGCTCGGGGAAACTGCTTTAAAGGTTACCTTTCCTTGCTGTGCATGTCAAGTTGAGAACTTGACTTTCACAATGGCTTTGACACCTCACTCAGTAGCAGTTCAGAGAACTTAAAGTATATCGCAGAAGTACTTAATGTTACCTTTGAGAAGAGTTGCATGTAGGTTAGAGAAGGACAGCTAGTTCAGCATGGATATACACTGTGCCTCCTTGAATTCTGCCACCTTAATTATATTGGTTAAGCAATTTCATACTGGATGTACTATAATACAATTCCATTAATACATTTTAAGGCACAGGACAAAAATTCCCTCATCAGTAATATTAATGCTTTATTAATATTAAGTTAATAACAATGATTAATAATATTGGTAGTCAATTCAGTTTCTGAAAAGTTAAGAATGAAACTGCAGCAATACTCAAAGGGCAATTGGTTGATATTTTCAGCAATATATTCTCTTTTCTGCCACACAAGAGCATCCAATGAAAGGGAGATCCCTATTTCTTGTCCTTTTGGTGTATAATTTCTGAACATTCACCTGACACTCTTACTTATGTACTTCACTTTTTTTCCCCCTTAGAGTGGCATATTTCATTTTCGTCTCTCCTATATACAGTATTACAATAGTCTTGCAGATTATAGTCACAAAGTTTATTTGCACAACTTGTAGATGAGAATGATTTGAATCCAGCACTCCATTGCTGTGTCACAGTTTTTCTGCTTGGCTGCCTGCCTCCCCCCTTTGTTTTTTAGGAGGAAACTTACTGTCATACCCCTGGTGGAGACTGACTCTGAAGGAAATGAGGAAATTGAAAGGAAGAAGAAAACAGGGAGTGGAAGTATGGCTCCGGAGGAGGAGGAGTGTGAGGAAGGGCAGAGGCTGGCTGAGCAGTCAAAGGAGAACCCAGGCCCATCCCCTATCCATCCTAGGGCATGCAGGGAGGAGAGGATAAGGGAGAGACATGGTCTCCTCTGGGGGAGAGGGCCTTGATCCTCTTCATGGGCTGCAGGTGTGACAACTGAATAAGAGTTTGGACCTGTGTACTGGCAAACGTTGGAAACAAATTGTGTAAATATCTCTAGTTTATAGTTCCTCTCTGAGTTTGGCATTCTTCCCAGTGTGTGTTATCTGTGGACATCCTCCAGCCCTTATCTTGCCTGGTTTGTGTTGCTTTTTTCCTTCTTTGTGTAACCGTGTGGGAGTTTTTCTGTCTTCTGTCAAAGATATTCGGAGCTTGGAAGCAAACTGAAGGAATAAAAGGGGCTTCACCTGTTTTCTGTGACTGTGTTTGTTTTGTATCCCACCCTGGGTCATCACACTTACTTAATTTGTAAAAGAATAGCTTTTTAAAATCTATTTAGAATGTATTTGAAAATAGGCAATGTTATATTTATGGATATGAAAGCAAGAAAGAACTGGCTACTGCTAATTTCAAAATCAAGTCTGAGCTCTTACATGACTAGATGAGTGCCTGAAGGCATGGCTAGATAAATTGGGGCTTGGGGCTACTTTTTGCATGAGCATAGATTATTGTATACAGTCGTTTTTTGAAAGGCTTTATACTTCTGCAGCTCAGTTCTACATTCACATATACCTATTGTACCTCTTTGACATGATAGAATGTTGAAGACCCCTTGCAAATTCGGACTTATGTGTACTTATAGTTATTGTCTATGCAGAGGCTGCTCTCTCCCAAATATATCTCTAAATAATAATTTATCAAATCATTCTACAGCATCTCTCAAGTTAAGTGGACAAGAGCAGAGGCCTCAGAAAAGAAATGTAAACTGCAAAGATGACAGTTCTAGAAAGACATTTTGCATCAAAATTATCAATAGCTGCTTGAGCAAATAATTGATTTTAGCTCTATGCAGACATTCAAGTAGCATACCTGAGCAGAGCTGCCTTACTCCTAAGCAGACAGCCAGCAAATGATGTGTGGTGTGGAGGGATCAATGAAAGCAATCTTCCAACAGTCCTGTTATAGTAAGACTAGTTTGTTCCACATTGCTTGTCATACCATGCAAAAACAGCCAAATGTTTTTCAGTGTGTTTCAGTGTGTTAGATCAAGAACTAAGCTTCATCAGTCATCCCAAACTGCAAGCAGAAAGAAGGGGGACACTCCTGTGCTTTGTATTTCAGACTGATACAACAGGTCACAATTGCAAATGAGGTCTAAAAAGTAGGAGCAAAGGGGGGGTACATGCAAATCTAGATACAATTGCCTCAGCATATTTACTATCCTATTTCCCCAAATTCGTTTTTGCTTCAATTCAACTAGAATCTTTTGCAAAATAGAATTTTGATAAAGTTGCTAATGCATATAATAATTTAGTATGGATTCAACCCTTTACATTTGTTAAAATATCTATTAATTTTCACAAAACTATGGTACTAAACATTAGGCCATATGGCAAGCAGAGGTTGGAATTTTGACCCACATTCTATTTTCATTTAGCACATACCTGGATCAAAATGTCCCTGTAGAATAATTGGCTTCAACTGAGAAGTTACAGATTGTGGATGATATTATGGTCTGGGAAAATAACTCTGCTACTAGATTGCTATCACAATCACATAAATTGCTTAGTCCTACTTTATCCACATTCTCCTGGCAGTACAATCCATTTTATAACATAAGGTATTACAGGAAAAATCAAAGATGGAACCCTTGCTGATTCCATGTTGATCTCCACATCATGGCTTCTGCCAAATCAAAAATCGACTGGTTCTCTCTTTTGATGATTATCACTGTCTTATCTTCTTATTTTTTCCAAGAACATCAGAAAAGGCTACATTATGTTCTTCACAGGGTTTACTCCAACCCAACCCAACTCAAAAAAACATCCGGTCCAGTTATGAAAGCATCAGATCAGGAAATATTATCATGGGATGATTGGGACTACAAAGAGCATGTCTCTTGAAATCTTAGCTTTGCTCTCTTTTTGACATTGGAGTGAAAAGGCTCGTGATTAGTCTTTAAATCAGGAGAAAGAACAGGGGCATATTATTTTTGAACATACTGCCAATCACTTCTCTCATAGTAATGAAGTGCAAATGGTGCTGTTTTTCTTGTAGGCCAAGCTAAGGATAGGAATCCCCAAAGAGTCAATATATATAAAAGAATTCCATACTTTAAACCAACAGAAGACAACTGAAAATACAACTATCAATTTAATAAAGCTATTACAAAAATTGGGTGTACTTTTGTAGAGTTCTGATCACCGCATTTCAATAGGATTCTATGGCACAAGAGAAGTACTGTATCAACAGAGACGATAGAAATGATTAGAGCGGTAGCATAACTATCACAAAAGAAAAGGGGGCCATAGAAGGAGCGTTCACGTCGCGGCCCCTGTCAGGTATCTGTTTACCTGCAAATCCTTCTACCACGCTACACCAACCTACACTAACAGTGTTCTACAGTGGCTGGGAAAAGTGTAGCGACACGAGAGAAGAAGAAGACAAAAGAAAAGAAATGATTATTGTTGCTGTTTTAGATTGGAGTAAAGTGAACAAGAGGAGGCATGTTAAAGTTATATAAAGGATTGATGGTACAAAAATGTGGATGAAAATAATAGGTTTCTTCCTCTTGGACCATGGACCTCAGTCACATTCATGGAAATAAATTGAGATTAATCAGAAAATATAAATGGAAATGTAGAACACAGGTGAACTTTACCTCTTCCTGGATTACATTCAACTTCCTTGATTATCAGCTGCCAAGAAGCTAGGACAGCTATGTGAGATATCCCTGTGCATTTTCTGAATGCATCTGATTGGTCATTATGTAACACCAAATGCTATTTTGGATAGATTTTTGGATCAACTAAACTGGATTCTTATGTTCACATCTACCTTGGCTGATGATTAGCTGACTTTATTTTTCAAATTAAATATTTCCAAATTAAGTCTTATCTCTGAGAATAGTAACAAGGTTTTGAAACATGAGTATCACTTAATCATACATATCAACCAAGGCACTTTTGTCTATTCTTAGACAAAAACTTGTATAGAATAGCTACAGTCCCAATTATAAATATTTTATAATATTATACATTCCCTCGTATAGGGAATGAGAGAGAAAAGGAGAGGCCATATTGTTTTAATTTTTCAATATTATAAAATATTTTTCAGTATTATAAAATATTTTGAATTTTGGAATATATTCAAAGATATATCACTGTAGAAACCCCATGTCATTTATTATTTAGTGAGTGTTTTCAGTAAAAATAAAAAACAATATCTTTGAGACATTTGCAGTGTAATTGTTCTCTATCTGCTTTAGTACTTGGATAGAAAAATAAGTGAATAGCAAATAACAAAAATATTAATCTTATTAATATCAACTTAAATGGAATTTGAAGACTTGGTGGAAATATTGTTTTTCCATGAGAAACTCCTACAGTACACAGTAAATTTTAAAATATTATGATTTTCAACCAGCCTATGACCTTCTACAGTTTTAAGTAGGTCCTTTTGGTGTGACGTTAGGAGACCCCATGCATGCATTAATTCTTCATGATACACTGGAAAGTTGTTTACTGTGATTACACTAAAGGTCTGTAAACTTGGAATTGATTTTTTTTTTCCTGAAGTATGGTACACTGTAAAGAAAAGGCCAGATACTTAAATAACTGCCTGTTCAACCATAAAAATAATCTCATAGAATGTTGTGACATTGTGAAGAAAAGACAGAGAAAGAAAAACACCTTCAAAGCTGATTTAGATATTCAGTGGAGCATATGATAACATTTTCATGGGGCCGAGCCTCAGTGAGGGAGACAGATCATATTTTTTCAAATACATTTTCCACAACATGTTTGCTATTTGGTGACAAAAACCCATGTTTTTAATTGAACTTGCCTGTGTCTTGGAGCTATCTCATTTGATTTTGGTTTGCTTATTTATTTATTTATTTATTTATTTACTTACTTACTTACTTACTTACTTACTTACTTACTTACTTACTTATTTACTTATTTATTCATTTATTCGTTTATCTATCTATCTATCTATCTATCTATTTATTTATTATACATTGTTCCATTAATTAAGTACTGAAGCAAAAAGAGGAGAAATCAGAACCCTTAAACATATTCACTCGGAAAATGTTTGACCAAAAAAAATGACTCTGCTCCACCAGCTTTCTCATTCATCAGAATAAAGAAAGGTGTCATAAGAGGACATCAAATTATTAGCTTTTTACTATTTTCCTGCAAAAAGTAGACATTATGGGGAGGTTTTCAACTAGAGGTGCCAAGAGAGCAAGATTAGCTTTTGTTACTATGCTCCTTTATCTGTGTGGTGTTATTCTGCCTTGAGTCTTCAAGTCATCAAATAATTTTCTGCAGATTCCTCACTGGATGTCTAATGCAGTATTCCTCTGCATGTTTTATCTCATAACCTGTATAAAAATGTTTACATTTTGCATTTATTATTTTATTCTGAGCATGGGCATAAAATGAAGTAAATATCTGGATGCAGGAGAAGCACAATGACATCACATGTGACTTGACATTTATGTGAATTCTACAATTTGGCCATGATGTGAATAATGAATGGAAATAATATGCTTCGTTTGTGTGATAACACTATGACACACATGAGTTCACTTGTCTTCCTGCCTCACTTGTTGATGTCCATGGATGGTTAAAGTCATGAGTGTGTTCATTGCCTTTCATCTAAATGATAAAAGTGCCCATAATATCAATTCTATATTATGTTTATTATTTTTTATCAAAATACAGTATTCATCTGATTTAATTCCTTCTTGGTATTCTTGAGTCACTTCTAATGGCATACAGTATTGAATTCACTATTCAAAACTTCTCTGTGTATAACATTATTTTCTTCGGCATTTTACAAGGTCTTTTTTAAAAATTCTGAATTCAGAAACTAAAGTTCACATGGAGCAGAATTGATCATTTTATTTCAGTGGAGTGATAAAAAGCATTTCTGCTTATTTTCAGCTATGCTTCACTTACAGGCATTTGATTCAATATTTTTCTTTATTATATCAGTTGTGCATTTTACCCTGCTGAACATATAGGAGCAAACTGGAGAAATCAACATAGGTATTTGTGTGTGGGGGGGGGGGTGCTAATAAAATTAGCAATATAAATGGAATCATCCATTAACATTTATATCCAATCATCAGGTATTTTTAATGGTAGCATTCCTGACTTTCTATACAGAGGCATATTGTCCTAAAATGGATGTATAGGCATATTAGTGTTTTTTTAAAAAATCCATAATACTTATCTTTTGCTATTTTATAGATTTTAAATTTATACCATCTGCTTGTGTTTCATGCCTATTGATTTCTTAATAAAGACTGCAGAGCAGAATAGTGAACATAACTGGACATGGACATAGCTTTCTGCAGCTTGGTGTGGTTTGTGCTTTCTAAGCTACTTTGTCAAATTCTTAATGGAGTGCAGATAAAAAACATGATAAAATGTTTCTTTTAAGGAGGAAAAATTAGTCAGACACAAATGATAATATGATTATATAATGGAACTTTCCTGCCAAATATACTTTTCCAGTGAGATATCACAAGATAATAGTGACACTTTTTAACAGTGATGATAAACTGTGCAAAGTCTGTAAATGAAGATTATCAACACTCCCAAGCAAGTCACAGACAAATAGCCCTATCAATCCACTATCAAGCTTCCTACTAAAGAAATTAATCCACTTTTCTTTAAATATATATAAACACTTACAAATGATATAAGAATCATAAAAGAGCACTATGCCTCCACCTCCCAAATCTCCAAAACTGGTTTAGAAAGATACCATTAATGACAAGTTCAAATGCTGCCAAGAGATTAAAAAGGGTCAGGATCAATATTCTATACCCATCCTGACTCTGCTAAATTTCACTGACATGAGCAATCAACCTTCATAGGATTTGTACAGCTACAATCCAACTCTGAGAATATCTGAAAAACATTATTCAGTAGATGCTTGGAATAATTCTCACAGTAACCCTGTAAATGTTCTGCCAGACTATCCTTACTTAAGAGGGATTAGATCCCCTTAACAGAGCTGCCAGTTGACTCCCTGTGGAATATGGATTAAAAACACCTTAATATGTTTTAGGAAAGCATATACAATGCTCAAATGGTAAATGGATTAAACCACTGACATCCTTATTGATTAAAAATTATAAATAGAACTTTCTCCGACTAATTAAAAAAATAATTGACTGGATTTTCCATAATTTTGAAACAGCTCATGCATAAAATATATACTGTAAGGCTCAACATAATAACACAAATACACATCCACTCACTCTCACACAGACACACACAAATACTCAATACAGGGGGGCGGGGAACCCAGAAAGTCCCACGGCTACCTATATTGTGTCATCAGCTTTTTTCAAAGTATTTACAAATGGTTCATACAATTAAAAGGTTGTTCAACCTTGGCTCACACTAATTTGGATTTTGTCAAAGAGTGTAGATTTCTGATTGCTAACTGATTAAACCAAATATTAGCTCATAAAATGGGGGAAATTTAACACAAGGTAAAATACACTGGTTATTAATACCAAGGTTTCCACTATAAATGAGACAAATTCCTGTCCTTCAACTAGGATGGCCTTGGGAATCTATGGATCCTTCCAGTGTTGCCACGATCAAGTGGATCAATGAGTAAAATATTTGTTCTACTGTATGAATAACTCTACAGTGATAGGGAGAACTAAGCACAATTTTTGTCCAGTTAGCAACCAGCAGCTAATAAAAATCATAGCAAGGTGACCGATAAATGCTTCAAGCAATGACCGAGTTGTAAAGAACTGCCTTCCCAGGACTTCAGTCCTTTAAAATGTTCCAGAGGGAATGAGACTGTACTGTGATATAATGTCATATCTTAGAGGCATTGAAAGAAAACTAGATCATTCCTACTGAGTTGGGGTAACAGCTATATTTTTTCTTCCTTTATCCGGTGCCCCAAGAAATGGCACAACATCTGGACACAGCTTTATTCTCACTGGGATATTTTATAGTACTGAAGATTCATGGCAGCGATGCAGACATTTCAGATTGTGATAATTTATGTTTCCTAAAATACAAGGGGAGAGAGAGAAAGTGGAAAAAAAAACCACCCTCTGACTCTTCCTCTAAATCAGGGATGGGGAACTATGGCCCTTTTACGATCTGTGAACTTCAATTCCCAGAATTCTTGAGGCTGGCTCAGGAATTCTGGGAATTGAAGTCCACTGATCATAAAAGGGCCATAATTACCTTTTACGATCCATGAACTTCAATTCCCAGAATTCCTGAGCCAGCCACTCTCAGAATTCCTGAGGCTGGTTCAGGAATTCTGGGAGTTGAAGTTCATGGTCATAGTTACATTTATGATCTGTGAATTTCAACTCCCAGAATTCCTGAGCCAGCCAGCCATCATAAAAGGACCATAGTTCCCCACCCCTGCTTTTTCCAGTTCTTTATGGAAAATTACCTGCAATTGATGAAAATTACTTGCAATTGAATATGTCCCCAAATTCTCTTTTGGTCTGAAATGAATGACTTCTTTGGAAGAAGATATTCTTTTGGCTCAGGTCTACTTTATTTCTCATTTTAAACTACTGTTTGTGGATTTTCCCAGCTCTATAATGGTATTCAAAGCTTCAGATTAAGCTGCTGTTTCTGGGGGCCCTTGGGTAGTAGTTTCTAGAACACACCTGCCTTTCCCTTGTTCTTGGCATGCACTTTTTCCCCCTGTTTTGTATCTTCAGTCTTGTTTGTGCAACTAGGCAAAAACAATCAGTTACATTTGTCTCAGCAGCTGGTCTTCTAGACATGTATTTAAGTCTCTCCCAGTCCATTTAACAGTTGACAGGTGACATGTCATTACATGTTTTTTTAACTGATCCCAAATAGCTCTGTCCACCATGGAGCATCTTTTTTTCCCCCTTGATAGGGCTTTCTCATAAGAATTGTTTTTGTAAAGAGATACCACAGGATTTAACACATGGAGCACTCCTAGCAATTTTAGAGGCAGAATGAAGCTACACGTTTTAAAATATCTACTTATCATACAGATTAAAACTACATAGTAACTTGTCCAAAATTACTTGCATGACACTAAATTGCAGTGAGCAAAGCTTTATTTCGTTATGTGAAGAATGATTCAATTAATGGTAATGATAAAGCTGAATGATTTGCCTATTTTGTTTCTATAGGAAAATAACAGAGTCATTTAACATGCAATTCTTTCTAAAATATAAAAGATGCTGTCTTATTAGCTCAGCTAACAAGGACAATCAATTTATATTAGCAGCATAGGATATGGCTCAAGGGAACGTACTGACATCTTTATTTTCAGAATATTGTATTAACAACTTAGTTTAAAAGATTCTAATTGCATAAGTGAATGTGAAAAATGTTCTTTGTGAATTTGTTGATTTAGAAAAAGCACATTATAAAAGTTTTAGCTAATGGAATATTTTGCACAAATGTGGAGTTGACATTTGGCTGCTGATTACACTAAGAGTAATATTAGTAACACTAAGAGTAGAATATTAAACGTGAATGAGAATAAACAGAAGACTTATGAATGATTCAACACTGAGCAAGGAATAAGACAATGCAATGTCCATTTGCTGTTCAAAAAAGTTACAAATACATGAGATTGCCTATGGTAGTATTATATATTGTGAATGCAAATGTGCATGCAATTTTTTAATATATAGGTTGCTGCTTTTATTGACTGAGAACCCAATTCAACTACTCTTTGTAGCATGTATTAGGTTGTATGCAATGGTGGGATACAAATTGTTTTACTACCAGTTCAATGGGAAGGACTTGGTGGGCAGTGCTTGGTGGGCATGCTTTGCCTAACACCAGTATGCAGCTTTTCCCACACCAGCTGAGAACTCAGACAACAGATAATCAGAGTTGGAAGGGACCTTACAGGTCATCTAGTCCAAACCCCTGCCCAAGCGGGAGACCCTACACCATTTCTGACAGATGGGAGTCCAGTCTCTTCTTGAAAGTCTCAAGTGATGGCGCTACTACAACTTCCGAGGGCAAGCTGTTCCCTTGGTTGATTGTTCTCACTGTCAGAAAGTTTCTTCTTTTTTCCTGGTTGAATCTCTCCTTGTTCAGTTTCCATCCATTATTCCTTGTCTAGTCTACAGGCACTTTAGAAAATAGAATGACCCCTTCCTGTATGTGGTAGCCCCTCAAATATTGGAAGACTGCTATCATGTCTCCCCTGGTCCTTCTCTTCACTAGACTACCCAAGCGCAGTTCCTGTAACTATTCTTCATATGCCATAGTCTCCAGTCCCATGCTGGTTGCTCTTCTCTGTACTTTTTCTTGAGTCTCAACATCTTTTTTATAATGTGGTGACCAAAACTGGATACAGTACTCAAGGTGTGATCTTACTAAGGCTTTATAGAGTGGTATTAGTACTTCCCTTGATCTTGATTGTATCCCTCTGTTAGTGCAATTTAGGATTGCATTAGCTTTTTTGACTGCTGCAGCGGCACACTGCTGGTTCATATTTAGCTGGTTGCCCACTAAGACTCCAAGATCCCTCTCACAGTTACTGCTATTGAGCCTGGTTTCACCCAGTCCATATGTGTATTTTTGGTTTTTCTTGCCTATGTGTAGGACTTTATTTGCAGTGCCAATCAGCTGGGAGGATAAAGAAGAGAAAAGTGTAGGGGTGGGTTAGAGGACCAATCCCATGCTTTTCTCTTCTTTTTCCTCTCAGCTGATTGTCCAGGGTTTTTTCCTGTTCCTCTCAGCTGATCGTCAGCTTTTTTTTACTACCAGTTCGGCTGAACCGGTCCAAATCGATAGCATACCACCACTGGTTGTATGATGCAATATGGAACATGGATGTGGAAATTAATGTGTGGAGCTTGAAAGTAATGGAGCAAAGGCCAAGATTTTGACATAGAAAATGAAATGAATAATGAATAATGACAAATGATCAAACACAAACACACAGACACACAGACCAGATAAATCCATGAACATTTGCTGAATTGAACAACCATTTGTCTGGAATGATAAGGTCTCCTGCTTGAGGAGGTGGTTGGGCTAGAAGACTTCCAAGGTCCCTTCCAATTCTGTTATTCTGTTATTCTGAATGTTTACTGAAAATGAGGAAAATGGATGGAGTAGCTTCAAGATGTAGAACTGATAAAGAAAGTTAGTGGGTAGTAAGTGTGTGGCATTTTGTACAGAATTAATATTTTGAAAAAAACTCTGTAAACAAATATGTGTAAGAAAGAGATTTGCATTTATTTGTTTGTTTATTTATTTATATTCTGCCTTTATTATTTTTACAGATAGCTCAAATTTGCAAATGTATCCAACATACCTTCCTCTTCCTCTTTCTCCCACAACGACAACCTTACAAGGTGGATTGGGAAGAAAGAAAAAGATCAGCCACAAATCACCCATCTGGCTTTCATGGCTAAAGCAGGACTAAAACTCATGATCTCCCAGTTTCAAGGCTAGTGCCTTAACTATTAGTATTTATATTATATATTATATAACTATTAGTATTTATATTATTATATTAGTACTTATATTATAGTTCTCAACTGACAATCATTCCTTTAGTGACTGTTCATAGCTACAATGGCAGCAGGGGTGGGCTGCTGGGGGTTCACAGGGGTTTGGGAGAGCCCTTAGTTAAGATTCTGTGCAGTTTGGAGAACCCCAAACCCCATTCCTGGCTGGCCCCACCCACTCCATCCTGACCCTCTCAGGAGTCCATTTGGTCCATTTTGGTCCACGTGGTCCATTTTGGATACAGGTAAATACAGGGTATGCATGGAGGCTTGGGGAGGCAAAAAACAGACCTTCCAGAAATTCAGGAAGGGCTGAAATGGAGCAATTTCCAGCTTTCAGAGATCCTCTGGAGCCAGGGGAGGCCATTTTCCTCCCCCCACGGTAGTGCAGGAAGCTGACTAGGCCATGCCCATCATGGCCATGGCCATCCAGCAACTGGGCAGAGAACCCTTTGCTAAAAATTTTGAAACCCACCCCTGAATGGCAGTGAAAAAAAGTGGCTTATACTGTTTTTTGCATGAATGTTGCAGCATCCCCATGGTCTTATGATCAGAATTTGGATGCTTGGCAACTGACACATATCTATGACAGTTGCAGTGTCCAGGGGTCATGTGATTGCCTCTTGTAAACTTCTGACAAGCAAAGTTAATAGGGAAACCAGGTTCACTTAACAATTCTTTTACTTACTTAACACCTAGAGTGATCTGCTTAACAACTATAGCAAGAAAGTCATAAAATGGAGGAAAACTCACTTAACTATCTTGCTTAGCAATTTTGGGCTCATTTGTGGTTGTAAGTTGAGAACTACCTGTATATATATAATTTATATATTATATGGAAGTGTGAGTTGGATATGTTAGGAGAAAGCTGAATGCAGTGAGAATTGGAAACCTAAGTGAAAATCAACAAATGTCTGGAATGAATGGGTCCTGAATATCCATGAATGCAGAGATTAAATATAACAATGAATGTTCAGAAGTAAGTAGACTCGGATAGTTTGTTTGCACATCGAGAATGAATAAAGATCAAATCATATTGTAGATATATAAAGGAAGAACGGATGGATCAAGAGGAAGATTGAAACATGTGGCTGAATAGAGTCAATAAGTTCCAATGAGAGAGAAAATTGTGAGAAATTTAAATAACTAAAGGATATTTATGAAATGGTATTTTGTTTTCAAATTCAGAGAAGTTTGGAGATGGGAGTATGGTGAATAATGTCAATATACACTAGATTTAGTTACAGTTCTTTTTTTTTCTTCTATCTTTAACTTCTTTGGCATTTTATCTGTTTATATTTGCCTAACATTACCTACCTAAAAACAAATATCATGATGAATTTGTGTCTGATATGTTATATTCCTCTCCATATGCATGTGTTCTTAAATTAAAAACAAATAAAAACTGAAATTGATATCGATATCAAATAAATATCAGGCCAATAGAACTATTAGTAGCAGCAGTTACTACTATTTATTTAGAGAATCACAAAATACAGATAGTCCTTGTCTTACAGCCACAACGAATTCATGTTGCTAAGTGAGAAATTTGTTAAGTGACTTTTGCCCCATTTACAACTTTTCTTTCCTCATTTGTTAAGTGAATCACTGCAGTTGTTAAGTTAGCCACATGGTTGTTAATGAATCTAGCTTCCCTGTTGAATTACTTGTCAGAAATTTGCTAAATGGGATCCCATGACTCTGGGACACTGGAACCGTCATAAATATGAATCAGCTGTCAAGTATCCAAATGTAAACCACTTGACCATTGGGATGATGCAATGACCCTAAGTGTACAAAATGGTCATAAGTCACTATTTTCAGTACCGCTGTAACTTTGAATGGTCACTAAACACAAACTGTTGTAAGTCAAGCACTACCTGTAATTTAAGAATAAGGATGCTAAAATTACAGAATACAAATACTTAAGGCAATATTGTCCCTAACAATCTGGGTCCTTATTTTACCAACCTCAGAAAGATAGAAGGTTGAATCAATCTTGAGCCCTGTCAGGATTGAACTTCAGGATGCAAGCAGAGTTTGCCTGCAATACTGCACTTTAATCACTTTGCCACCAGGGCAAACATATACACATGCGTGCACGCGTGCGTGCACACACACACACACACACACACACACACACACACACACACAAATGCTCTGCCTTACATATTGGCAATAAAAAAATAAATCCGAAAATAAAATACAGGCTGAATAGTCAAGACCTTGTTGATGATTCAAACTCTGTCAAGAATCTTGGAGTACTCATCTCTAATGATCTAAGTGCTAGAGTCCACTATAACTACAAAACCAAAAAGGCATTAAGAGTTGTTAACCTAATCTTTTGTAGCTTTTTCTCTGGTAAAATTACACTACTAACTAGAGCATACAAAACATTTGCTAGACCAATACTCGAATACAGCTCATCAGTCTGGAACCCACATTACGTATCTGATATTAACACAGTTGAGAAAGTTCCAGAAATATTTCACAAAAAGAATTCTCCACTCCTCTACTTGTTACAGAATACCATATGCCACCAGACCTGAAATTCTGGACCTAGAAAACCTAGAACTATGCCGCCTTCGGTCCAATCTAAGTATAGTATATAAAATCATACATTGCAATGTCCTACCTGTCAATGAATACTTCAGCTTCAACCATAACAATACAAGAGCAAACAATAGCTACAAACTCAGGGTTAACTGTACCAAGCTTGATTGCAGGAAATACAACTTCAGCAACTGAGTGGTCAATGTCTGGAACACTACCTGACTCTGTGGTTTCTTCCCCAAACCCCAAAAACTTTAACCTTAGACTGTCTACTATTGACCTCACCCCTTTTCTAAGAGGTCTGTAGGGGGCGTGCATAAGCATACCAACATGCCTACTGTCCCTGTCCTATTGTTTCTTTTATTTTTCTTGTATGTATGCATGTATTCATAACTATGTTTTTACTTATACCTATTATCTTGTAAGCAATTGACAAACCAAATAAAATAAAAAATATAAACACACACACACACACACACACACACACACACACACACAACTTGCAATGCAAAAATCTCCACACTATTTGCCTTCCTTCCATAAGGATGAGCATTCTGTTTCACCTGAGAACCAAAATTAAAATAGGCACTGCAGAAAATGAAAGCTCCATTTTCATGGAATCCTAATGAGTTCTAATGCTCAAAATTACTGAGCTATGGCCCAGAAAACTGAATTAAGCTTGTCAGACACATTGTTTCAGGATGAGGCCTTTCTTTCTGATCTCCAGTCACTTCATTTTTTAAGTTTAAGGGCATAACACTCCATGCAGCCATCGCTCTGGGATTATTTACTGAAGTATGAGAAGAATGGCAAGATTGACATCCAGGTGGTACACAACCAATACATCACTGTCTATTATGGATAATGTTCCCTTGGAGCTACACTATGTAGTTTGTGCTGGTGTATCACTCTATGGAGTACTGGAGCTTCAGAAGCTCCTACAATAACTCTGCTGCCATTCTATTCCTGCCACATATAGATGTATCTTATTGTACTTAATTGCTGAACTGGTATTTTAGATTGATAAGACTGGGACTGAGGAGATTTTAAGTCCCTATTCAAGTTTACTGAGAGATGATGATGATGATGATGATGATGATAATGATGATAGATAGACAGACAAACAGACAGATAGACAGACAGACAGACAATAAGTTTATTCTTTAAGTGATTATTGTAAGGATAAAATTAGGCATAGAACTTCATTTTTATTGCTTTTGAACTTTAAAGAAAAGACCAGATTACTTGCTATAAATTTATTTTTTCTTACAGTTTAGGATTAAAATCTCAATAATGTTACATAACATTTCCAGATGTTACACAGGTCACTTATTATGTAGATAGTTCATATAATCAGATGGTTTTAAACAAATGATTATTAAGATCCATTCTAATGATAAAAATAGTTGATTCTATCTTGAGGCATTCTATGAAGTATTGCATGTTAAAATTATACGTTGAATCCTTTCAGGGCTCAGGTGAGTCACAACTCAAGCAAATGTTATACAACAGAAACACTGTCCTTGCATTATAATGCTGTGCAATGATTAATCATAACCTAGCAATCAATTCCTCCTCTCTTCTCAAAAATAAACAAATTAAAATAAAACCAGTCTAATAAAATCATAACATGACAAAAATCTATTCTGTTGTGATGAATCTTTGGTATAGCTGCATATTTTTTTTTGCTTCATCTTTAAGCATAATTCAACTAGTTAAGCTTCAATTAGAATTATGCCAAGTCATGAGATGATTAAAAATTATTAGAGGTTTATATTCGATGGCACACATTATTAAAGCATCAATCAAGTAATCCTTCAGATCTTTTTTTTTAATTTCCTCAAATTTGCTTCCATTAAACCATCTTGTTGACACAACAATATTATTATGACAAGTGCATCAAGTAACATCTCTTCTATTAAGCAGGTATTAGATGAAAAATGTTATACCTTCATATCGCTACAGTGAACTCACTGTACAAAGTCACAAGGACACCACTGTAGTTCATATTCTGTTATGAAAGTGTCCAAAATCACTTTCAAGCTGGCATAATGTTTTCTTACAGAAACTTTAAAAAAGCTAAGCATGTGTTTGAAGCTGCCCTGCATGACCCTTAAGAAGAGGATAGTGGTTTCCAATGGTGAAGTCTCCAGATAATGTGGAGGTACTCAAAAGCATTCCATTTGTGCCTTTAGTGAAAAGTGAGTTGAAATGCAAAGCCAGAGGACATGCTGATCCACATTTTACATAGTCTTTGCAAGGCATGTACACGGAATGGGAAACAACTTCCAAGGACAACCAACTACCTTGAGAACTTCATTCATAACCCAAAAAAGATTTTCTTCAGGGAATTTTCAGTCACAACATGCTTGCTGTGCGTCATCACTACTTGTCATCCAGCTGATAAATATAGTTGAAAATTATATTAAAATGATGTGGATTTGCAAATGCTCATTTCTTACATCATGTCGCATGAAGGTGCCTCTTAATTAATAATGCACAGCTGAACACTGGAAAAATGAGATTTGCTACTGATTGATGTTTATATTCTGCCTTTCCTTCAGTTACTCAAGCAAGCATACATAATACTCCCTTCTCTATTCTTTTGGCAGAACAACAATCTCATAAACTAATCTGAGAAAAAATGACTGGCCCAAAGAAAGGTGAATTTGCCTTTCCCCTGTCTGAATTCAGCACCTTAACTATTGTACCATACAGGGTGTCTATCAAAGACCACTGATGTTGACTGCTGTTTACTGTTTCTGGAAACACAAACAAGCATAATGTAAATATCAGCTGCTAGAAAGCAAAAGCTGAAGAATACAAATGATCTCAGAAACTTTCTGACTGATTCCAATATATGAAACACAGTAGTGGACAAGATGAGTTTTGACTGGATCCTACATGGCTATTATTAAGTTCTTTTGAATCTTCCAGAAAAGCTAATATATTAAGGCTAGTCATGACATTTTCATACAGATTACAGCTAACATACATGGAATACACAGAACATGTGTTGCAAAATAATTCTTTGCCTTAAATAAAATGTTCTACTTATGCCATCAAATATGTATTTTGATGCAAATATCAATTGACAGTGGGAGGAAGTTTTGGTTAGGAGTACAGTAAATGTCCATCTTTGCTATGCTATGGTCCTGAACCAGAAGATCATTTAGCCTGATCCTTTAATGGCAACTACTAGTTACCTCATTTAAATTTACTCTCTCAAAGCAAGATGTTTTGTTTTATTGTAAAGACATTACCGATGAAAGATATTGAATACTTTCCATTATTGGGGAGGGAGGATGAAATTCTGCCAAGAGTGGCTTTCAATGGTGAGATGGGCAGCATATAAATTTAGTAAATTTATTTAGTAAATAAATAAAACGGCAACACCAATTTTTAGTATTTCAGAAAAAGGTTGCTTAGAGCCTCTGAGGCTGACAGACAACAGACTTTTGGAGGCAAATTTTTCCAGTTGCTTAAATCATATCAAGAACCTCTTACTAAAGGGCTTGTCACATAGGCCGATGGATGCAAAATGTATGTAAAAAGGACACAGCGGAGGAGAAAATGTTCCATCCGTTGTTATCCGCTCTCAAAAGTGCCCCGAATTTGCATAAGCAGACCGGAAAACAACAGAAACCAATGGACGGGGGGAGGATGTAGCCAGGATGGAAAGCGGATGCTCCACGGAAGCCTAGCAGATGGAAGCGGATGGAAGCAGATGGCACATCCGCAGGGCTTCCGGGGGAGCACAGCGAAGTGGACATGCAATGGAAGGAACAGAGGCCGAGTGGATGCCTAGCAGATGCCTAGCGGATGCAAAGCGTTCACCGCGCATGCAGGGAGGATGCATTGCGTCAGCCCCGCAGATATAAAGGGATACAACTCGCAAGCAGGTCACCATTCAGAGGAAAGACCTGCTGCCAGACACAGCTCCAGCCAGCTAGCCAGCCAGCCAGCCAGCCAACAACCATGGGGAAGAAGAGAAAGCCTCTGCCATCTGCTGCCAGCCCTGGCAAGAAGGACAGGGCCACCATCCCACCCCCTGTCCCTGACTCTGCTTCTTCTGGGGATTCTGCTGCTCGAGCTGACTCTTCTGGTGCTGGAGCTTCTGCTGGCGATGCTCCTGGTGCTGGTGCTTCTACTGGTGCTTACTCTGCTGGCACTGCTTCTGGTGCTGGGCCTTTTGCTGGTGCTTACTCTGCTGGCACTGCTCCTGGTGCTGGTGCTTCTGCTGGTGCTTACTCTGCTGGCGCTGCTCCTGGTGCTGGGCCTTTTGCTGGAGCTTACTCTGCTGGTGCTGCTCCTGGTCCTGGTGCTTCTGCTGGTGCTTACTCTGCTGGCGCCGCTCCTGGTCCTGCTGGTCCTGCTGGTCCTGCTGGTGCTCCTGGTGCTGCTGGTGCTGCTGGTGCTCCTGGTCCTGCTGATCCAGCTGGTGCTGCTGGAGCTTACTCTGTTGCTGCTGATCCTGGTCCTGCTGGTGCTGCTGGTCCTGCTGGTGCTGCTGGTCCTGCTGGTCCTGCTTTTGCTGCTACTGTTGTTGCTGCTGCTGCTGGTGGTGGTGGTGTGGTGGAGCAGCCCCTACAACCTCGAAGCCCCTCTGATGAGGGCCCAGATGGCCCTGCCAGAGGGAGGAAGAGGCATACGCATGAACGAGAACGGGAGAGCAGGCAATACTCCATCAAAGAGGAACATGAGGATGAGGTGCTGGAATGGCTGAGGGAGAACGAGTATCTTTGGTGGAAGGGACACAGGCTCTATCGAGACACCAAAAGGAAGCAGGCTGCTTGGAGAGAGAAGGCGGAGAGCCTGGGCTACACTTCGGAGGTGCTTCTCGGTGGGTGGAAGCACATACACACCTGGTACAGGAAGCTGCACCTCAAGAAATCTGGCCAGGCCACGGTCAAGCTGATGGACCGAGAGACCTACGTGATGGCCAAGTGCAGCTTCTTGGAGGGTGAGATCCGCTACCGAGGAGCAGCCCCTCTGACAACCCTCTCCCTCAGCAGCCCGCAGAGAGCCAGTCCTCTTCTGGCCAAGAGTCAGCTCCTGTGTCCAGGCAGGTATCTGTGGAGCGTGCCACGATGGAGACCCCCCCCCCCGACAGCTGCACTCCCTGTGGCGGAGCATGTGGAGGACCCCCTGACGCAGTGGGAGCAAGGAGAGGGCACTTCCACCAGAGACCAACCCACATCCACCCCCAGCTCCATCTCCACAGAAAGCAGGCAGAGAACCAGACTGCAGGGGCAGAGCCACGCTGAACTGCTGGAGATCAGGGACACCATCAGAAGCAGCGTAGATCTCCTCTCTCAGCTGGTACAGTCCAACATACCATCCTCCAACCGCAAGCCCTACCTCACCTATGTCAACCAGACCCTCATGGACATGTCCGAATCACAGTACCAGGTGATCAAGGACAGGATCACCGGTCTTCTTCACAACCCTCCAGACCCAGCTGAACATGCTCCCACCCAGTCCAGGTCTGCTCCTCCACCCCAGGTGATGTCACTGCCCTTCCAAGGCTTTCCACAGGCCCTCACCTACCAAGGCTATGGCTACCAGGAGCTCCAGCAGCACAGGCAGCCCTTCCCAGTCCAGGCACAGGTTCATCATATGCCATTGGCGCCACCGATGCCACCCACGCCACCGATGCCACCCACACCACCGATGCCACCCACGCCACAGATGCCACCCACGCCACAGGTGCCACCCACGCCACAGATGCCACCCATGCCTCACCTCACTCACTTACAGACCAGACATCCCCACTACACTCCTCCTTCCTCCACCCCACAGCCAAGCCCGGCCTCAGAACATCTGTCATCGGTATTGGGGCTGACACCCCATGTCCTGGAGGAAGGGGCTCTCAACATCACAGGACTAAGCCAGCTCTCTGAGAGCTTCCTCCACACCGTCCCCTGTTGTCCTCTCAGGGCCAAGCACCCCAATGATGCCTCAGACCAGCGCTCCAGCAGCAGCCACCTCCACACCACCTGGACCCTTCACCCCTGAGACTGGGCATGCCTCAGAGTGACTAAGAAGAGTGCGAGAGACTGGGCATGCCTCAGAGTGACTAAGAAGAGTGCGAGAGACTGGGTGGCTATCTGTTGACTTTATCTTTGCTTGGGACACTTGGGTAATTTTGCTTTTACAGCTTGTTATTAAAAAAGATTATCTTTGCTTCACACACTTGCTTCATTTATTTTAGTAAATAAAGTCTTAGTGGAAACTTTTAGAAATGGTTTAAGATTTGCATGCTTGTGGGATGGGTTAAGATAGCAGTGGGATGGGCAGAGATACCTTTGGGATGGGTAATAGCTGTGGGATGGGCAGGGATACCTGTGGGATGGGCAGGGATATCTGTGGGATGGGTAATAACTGTGTGATGGGCAGGGATACCTTTGGGATGGGTAATAGCTATGGGGATAGATAAACCTCCAGTGCAAGCATAGTGGGACTGTATGGTCCACCCTCCCAGGTGCCACACCTATGGCCCTTTATTACCAATAACAATTTAATCATTCATCCACACATTTCAACATAAACACAACTCTTTATTAAATGCCCTGTTCATTGTAGGGCCACTCAACATATATGGCCCAATCTCATCAGTGTGATGAGACAGGTGAAGGAAGCATCCATTAAGCATCTATCATCCTGTCTTGCTACTCCACTGCTCCAGCTGGAGAGTTGCACCAGTGTTTCAGGAGCTTGCGCTGCTTCTTCCCTTCACGTGAGGCTCTGTTGGGGCCTTGCACATCCACAGTATATATCAGGTTTCAACCTTGCCTCCATTCACCAGGCTCCATGTCCCCATTGCCTTGTTGGAGGTCCACGAGCCTGTTCTGCAACACTGGGTAGCGGGTGCGCATGAGATTGTGCAGGATGCAGCAAGCTTCCACAATCCTCCTCATGGTCTGTGGGTGATGCTGCATGGTGGTGAGAAGTACCTGGAACCTGTTGGCCAGGATGCCAAAGGCGTTCTCCACCACCCGCCTTGCCCTGGACAGCCTGTAGTTGAAGATCCTCTCTTCACGGGTGAGGTATCTGGAAGTATACGTACTAGGGCTTCATGAGGTAGGTTCTGAGGGAGAAGGCGTCATCCTCCACGATGAAGTCGGGCACATCTTGTGTGTCATTGGGCAGGGGTTCTGGATCTGGAAAACCCATGATGAGGTTGCATTCCAGCCCCTCCTTGAGGTGGCTGGCATTGTATACCTGGGCATCCGAAGATGAGCCGTTGCCTGAAGCATCGATGTACATGAACTTGTAGTCAGCATCGACCATGGCAAAGAGGATGATGCTGAAGAAGCCCTTGTAGTTGTGATAAGTGGACCCTGACTTGGCTGGAGCTTTGCAGGCCACGTGCTTGCCATCTATGGCTCCAACGGTGTGGGGGAAGTTCCACTTCTGATACCATTGCTCTGCAACTTTCTTCCATCCTTCTTCAGTGGAGGGGCACTGAAGGAGCTCCTCCAGGTATTCTTCGATGATGGCCTGCACCACTTCTCTGACCACAATGCTGATGGTGTTGTGTGGCACCCTCCAGCTGTACTGCATGCTTCTGTACGTGGTCCCTGAGGCCAGGTGGCTCAGAGTCAGTGCCACCTTGAGTCCAGGTTCCAGGCTGGGCCGGAAGTTGGTTCTCTTCTTGGTCAACCTGGGTCTCAGCCGCTCCACAACTTCGTCAAACATGGCTGGCGGCATCCTCCTGAAGTTCTGGAATGCACGAGGGTGTTCGTTCCTCAGCTCCACCATCAGCTTGTTGTACAGTCCGTACTCTGCTCTTCTGGCGATCCATCTTCGGACCCAGACACTTCTTGGCCACCTCTTTTTCTTCATATAGAACAGGTGAAAGAGCCTGTAGATGGCTTCACACTGTTGTAGAATGATGGTGGCTTCCAAAAGGAGTGTGTGTCGATCCATAGTGGAGATGACTGGATGCTGTGGAAGAGCAAGAGCCAGATGAAGGCTGAAGAGGTCTGCACAGCAGGGCTGCTGGACTGAAAGTGAGATCCAGGTGAGTTCCTCCCCCTTTTTATAGGAAATATAGGTTTTCCGCTCGGTGTCCTTTTGCATCCTCTAGGCATCCTAAATATCCGAGATACGTCCCCTATGTGAACGTTTTTTCCATTTTAATGCTTTGTATGCGAGCTGCATCCGCTTTCATCCTTTCTCCATCTGTGCTACTAACGCTGCGTGTCCGTTTCACTTCCTCCCTGTGTCCATTTTCCGCTGGAGCGGATGTAAGTTGCGCGGATGCGTAGCGGATGCCTAGTGGATATAGCGGATGCATAACAGATGACGACGGATGTCTAACAGATGTTCCCCATATGTGTAGCGGATGCAGAACGGACCCGTTGGATACATTTTCCGCTCAAAAAGTTTTGTGCAGCTCAAAACTTTTTGAGCGGATGAAATGTCAATAGATGGATGCTGGACGGATAGAGAGGATGAAAAACGGAGGCAGTGAGTTCAGAACGGAAGCATTGTGTTAACCAACGGATGGCAAGTGTTTTTCTCCGTTTTACATCCTCTTTCCATCTATTGGTGCTGTGTGACAGGGGCTTTAGGGACAGGAACGAGTGTGTGCAACTTGTGAAACATTCCAAGATGTGTTGAATGTATGTAATTGCTGGCATATAAGGGAAAGAAAAGGGTATAAGAATAGATGGGAGCCATCATTTATTATCATAATTTTTACTGTTGTTTCTCTAGAATCTCCTTCATTTTCTGGTGGACACTTATTTAGAAACCAGAGTATCAATAAATATAATATCTAATGATTCTTGTTTAGAAAACTCACAAAGAGTATCCACTGGGCTCAGCTGGGTAATGAATGGAATAGAATGGAATGGAATGGAATAGAATAGAATAGAATAGAATAGAATAGAATAGAATAGAATAGAATAGAATAGAATAGAATAGAATAGAATAG
>BLBF01000020.1:5632826-5660046 GCA_015471245.1 Laticauda colubrina
CCTTCCCTTCCCTTCCCTTCCCTTCCCTTCCCTTCCCTTCCCTCTTCCTCCCTTCCTTCCTTCTTGCTGAGTGTCTGAAATACACTTTCCTCTTTGCCGCATCCATCTGGCACAATTTTATTTGACTTTGTTTTAAATAAATTGCATGCAATTTTGGATGCATTGACTATTATAGTTAAGTATTTATATTTTGAAGGAGATATTTGCTTGAGAGAACCAGAAGGACTAACTATTGTAGAAGGTGGTTGAAATGGCAGGAAGGTAAATATGGTATGCTCCATTTTTTTCTTATTCTCTTTGTTGTGGACAAGAGAAAATGGCTTATTTTTGTCCATAGCATAGCTGAATGTTTATTTATTCAAATTTGTACAGCTAAATAAATGACTCTGAGTGGTGTAAGTAAGACCTTAGATTTCTTTAAAAACTAAGCTTCTTAGTTTACTCACTTCAGATAATTTCCACTGTTAATGGTTTTCTCATGCCTGCTAGCTTTCTTTTATTTCCAAGGCCAACCATCTGTGTAGGAAGGAAATGATAAATAAGATAGTCCTACCCTACCTAAACCTTTGTTAATTCCTAGGTGCAGACTTATTCTGTCCTATATGGCTTATTTTATTCTATTGTTTGTAGATATTTCTTGTCTATATTATATTTCACAGTTACAATGATTATTTTGCTTTGCTTTCTTCTCCTTTCACCTGCTGTCTCATTTATGTGTTCAATGCATTTGAATCCACAAACCTCCTGTCCATATTTTACTGTGGCAAAACACCAACCCACCATGTCCCTGGGTGACACACACATTCCTTTGCAGCAGATATAAAAGAAATGTGTGCCTTCCAGTCAGTTTTGACTTCTAGTGACTGTCTGGCCAGCAAAAGCCTTAATACAATAATACATTAATAATACATTAATATCAGAGCCAGCTGTGTCTCTCTATACCATCATGAAATTTAGGTACTTTAAAAAACCTTTTCCAATACAGAAATACAGGCATTAGACCCCATCTATATTATTGTTGGTGACTGTAATAAATAGCAATAGTACTTAGTCTTACATACCACTTCACATTGCTTTACAGCCCTCTCTCAGTGGTTTACAGAGTCAGCATATTGCTCCCAACAATCTAGTTCCTCATTTTACTGACCTCGGAAGGGTGGAAGACTGAGTCAACCGTGAGCCTGGTGAGATTCGAACTGCCAAATAGCAGGCAGCACTTAGTAGAATTAGCCTATAGTACTGCATTCTAATCACTGTATCACCATGGCTCTTATATATAAAGATATATATGTATGACCCATTCCATGTTTTAGACAAAGGCTTGTCAGAATTTTCCTCAACATGCAATATTTATACTGATGTCCATGTTCTCCTTAAGCTCACTTTGAAATACCTTTTCTGGCCGTAATCATTCTACTTGAGGAGAAGGCATTCTTTGAGATGCCAATGTTTGGTGACTTTTAATGTTTGTGTGCAGATGTGCATAAATAATTAAAGGTGTAATAAGTCCAAAATACCAATTGCTTAGCTCTGAGGATGGATGGCGTTAAAAATGAATGAATCTTAGCATAATTGTTAAAAAACAGGAACTTTTTTTAAAGTAACAGAGAAAAAAGAAATACCTGCAATTTTATATTACGAAGTAATGCAACAGTAATTCTATGATACCACCATACATGCATATATGGTAGTCAGTCTAGCTTGGTTCCATAGTGATGTATGGAAAATGAATGAATGAATGAAAGAAAGAATGAATGAATAAGGTGCCTTATTCCCTTAATTTACTTTTGCTTTAATGGACAAAAGAACCCCTAAAAATATCAGAAAAACACACAAAAACAAACAAGGAAAAGAAACACTGAGGGCTAATTCTAATTATTATTGTTTTTGAATGAAAATGAAATTTAAACTCAGGAAAAAGTCTTCATCCATTCTTCCATTTTTCTGGTAAAGAACCAGTTCACAGAAGGAACATGTGAATCTGTATTTATCCCAATCTTATGATCTTTAATCTTGGTGGAAATGGTAAAGGCTTGGCTTTTTTTTTATTTTAAAAAAATCAGTTAGAGGAAAGCTATCTACAGTACTTCAGAAAGATCCTATATTTTTCTTTTAAGTTCTTGCTTGATTTTGAACTAATAACCTTTTCTTTGCTAAGTGAAGACTTGTCATGGTTGACTCGCTACGCACTCCACTTCCAATCAGACAACATAAACAGGGAGTGGGGGTGGGCAGGTTTGGAATGTATGGGAAGCTTGGGAGGGAATTGTGGAATGCATTGTCACCTGGCAATGCCCTGGTGCCTGAGGTCAAATGATGGAAACTTCCAAAGTGCTCAGACCATTTCCCAAAACAAATTGACTGGAGCTAATTAGTGGGCAATGAACAGTGGATGGCCCAGGGAGAAAAAGGGGATCTTAACTATGCCACTTCATGCATGAAAACTTCAGAACTTACTTTTCTTCTTCTGTACCTATATGGAATTATCAGTACAATTATACTCTTAATCTCCAAAGTTCCTATTCTCCCACTTCTGATTCTGATTTCTTAGTTCTTTTCCAGCCAGGTTTTGACTCCTCCCAACTTGAATCAATTTTTCACAACTCTAATTGTTTCTCAATTCTAATGGAACCATCTGTACTGTATTGAGATCGTCTATCTATTGTATGTCTTACAATCAATTCAGAAATGATTGTTGGTTTCACTCCTTTCACCTCATGAGATCTAGAAGCTATTAATAGAATGCTGCAACCACACATTGGATCGAATCGAAACTTATCCTGACATCAAGATAAATTAAATATCCAGAATTTAGTAAGCACAGATCTTGGATAAGGGGAATCTTCAGGTTGTGATTCAGCTGAAATTTACCAAATTAATTAAGGTGGAGAACATATGAAGTCTTAGACTGGCCATGCAACTTTCTATGTATGCATTATTTCATTTTTTGGAAATGAAGTGTTAACTTCATTGCTGGTTAATAAAGCATCATTCTTAGCCCCTTTCACTAAAGTGGATGTTATGATTCAGAGAATCATTGCATTCTATGAGTTCAAAGAAAAGCTATCATTGTCACAGCCCTTCCGTTAACATAGGGTTGGAAGGGCATCAAAGCTATTTCAGGAAAAGCATCCTTGCAATTTACTTCTCCTTCTGCTTTCTCAAGGGAATGCTAAAAAGTCTGTTTTAAAATAGTATCCTGTTTGATGTGACGGACCTTCCTTCTTATTTCATCTCTTGATGCTGCTATTAATGTGTTCTTTGTTTCAAAACTAGGGTGATAGATGTCTTAGAAATCCCTTGGAGAAAAAGAGAGTAATGAAGGGATGGTAATTTATTGTCCCTGGCAGTTGTGTGGTACATCATGTGTAACCCAAATATTGTCAGAAAAGCTTTATCTAAAAGGGATCTGAAGAACTAAGCTGAGTAGTGATATGGTGCATATAAAATTATAAGGCTTGCCCATTTTAATCAACTTGTTTGATTCATTGTTGAAGATCAGTTTAACCAATGGGACAGTGACTCTATGGCAGTTCATTTCCTTCTTGAAATATTTGGTTCTTTACAAGAAATGGAAGAAATATAACAGCCTATCTCTTAATACAGTACTATTTGTTTTTAACTGTAAATAATCTAAATACAGCCTATTTTTTTTTCTTTTTTATAGGTGGTATTATCATATGTGAAACAGTATAACAACAACGCAGTGGCTCAAACCAAACACAAGGTAACAAATTTCTCAGTTTATTTCTACAGTGTTGTGCTGAGAAATGTATGCTATTGGTTTAAAATCCTTAAACTTTACCTTTGTATTTTCTCTGTATCACCCGATATCTGAATGTCTCAGTATGCTTTTGTGGGAAGCCTCCTACCCCACCCCCCCAAAGTATGAAATATTTTTCAGAATATTAAAAGCAGAATATATTTTTCCAAAGGGAGAAATGGAGAAACATGCTCTTAAAGACAGAAAGCAGATGAAATCTTAATAGTCACCAGCAGATATTTTGGGCTCATTAAGAAAAACTGGGCCAATCTACTCACAAACACTTTTAAGAATTAAGATGGGATTAAGAAAGGACAGGACATGATCTTAACTCCATTCATTAAGAAAAGTAGAAACAATACCAGTCCATTAAGAAAGGTAGACTAGAGCCAATAGATAACAGAATAAAATCAATTACACATGCCTGATAAGATTAGGACTAAGGAAAGTAATAATTAAGACCCATCATGAGCCTTTGCAAAACAAGTAAAACCAGTCAAATAATAAAAACACACAGAACAAGTCTCCAGATTACAAAATGCTGTAAAAACTGTATAAAAGTCCATGTAAAACAAAACCAGTTATTCAGCTGTCCCAGAACCACACGCTGCTGGTGGTCCTGCTTCATCAACAAACCAACTTTCTTTCCAATCAGCCTCCGTGTTATTTCCAGCATCTTTCTCCCAGCTTGGAACCGAATTAGGTGGATTTTCCTTCCAACACTTTATAAAACAAGAGTTAAAATCATTAAAAAGAATATTGTAATAAACCACAATTAATTTTCAGCAGCAGTCTTTGCATTTTTAAAATATATATATATAACCTATAACAGTGGAAACATCGAAGAGCTAAATGTAAAAAGTGCATGTTTCTGCTATTTCCAAATGCTGTCAGTGAGTTAGGGGAAAAAGGAGAGTTTTACAGAACATCTGGCAAAATGCAATTTTTCTCCCAATTTCTCCATATAAATTGATGAGATGTATATGTGTCACTGTTGTCTTGTGACAAAAAGTACACCTTCTATTAGGTCTGGGTTATTTGAGGGAATCTGACTGTTGTGGCCTGCCTTTAGTGTGGACGGAGTATTGTTGTGGTGGCGTGTTTGGAGTGTATATATTTGATTTGTTTTGTTCTTGCTGGTATGTAGCTGTTGTGTAATCCTGTTGTGTTTACTTTTTTTTAATTGCTCATTTTGTTAAAACCCCATGTCACTGACCAAATAAATGCATTTCAAATTTAGTGTGTATGTGGAGCACCTATTTCATTTTTATCATAATAGGTTTTAGCCTTCATGGCCACATTTGTTTGTGTATTAATTGTAAATAAGGATATTGTAAGTATACCAGAGTCTTTTGGAGTGGGTGTCCATAATAAATATAATAAGAAAATTGTAAAAAGTGGTCTACTTCCAAAATGTAATCTCACCATAAGATCTTTATGTGAAAGAAGTTGAAATAATAATTTATTTTATTTATTTTTTTTTATCCCACCTTTTTATCATTATTGCAAATAACTCAAGCAGCAAATGTATCCAACATACCTTCCTCCTTCTATTTTCCCCACATCAACAACCCTATGAAGCAGGTTGTTCTTGAGGTTGCTTCCAACTTCCCCTGTCCTCATGTTTGTGAAATTCTTCATTACCTGTGGATGATTATTTCTTCACATCTTCCCTTTCTCTTTTACCCAGAAAGGAACAATTGTCCTTAGTGCTGGTAGTTGGATGCAGAAAAACAATGAGGCCACTCGGACTTTGACCTGGTTGTGTTTGCTATTTGCCTTGGCTGGCATGCTGTGGACAGCTTTCATAAGAGGTTTAATTGTTGACCCAAAGATGCTTTTTCCAAAAGGCAACTTGGCTTTCTTGATTTCTTCTTTGAAATGTGTTGCTTCTCATCCAGGTTGCTTCTTCAGTTTTGGAAATCTTTTGGAAAAAAAATTGTCTGAGAATTTCTACAGAAGTTTAGCTATTCAGTTCATATGCTTGAGTTCTGTTTCGTACCCCTTATTCCAGGGGGTCTTCAAACTTGACAGCTTTAAGACTGGTGGACTTCAACTCCCAGAATTCCTCCTCCAATCATGTTAGCTCAGGAATTCTGGAAGTTGAAATCCACAAGTCTTAAACTTGCCAAGTTAGAAGACCCTTGCCTTGTTTGAACAGACACATCTTGCACATTTTCTTCATTTATTAGTTGTCTATCCTATCTTTCCTTTGGAGCTCAAGGAAAGGTGTGTAACATTTTGCCCTCTAATTATATTATTGTAATAAGTCTGTGAGATAGATTTGAGTGATAAAGTATAGCAGGACTAAAGTCAAGGCTTTCAGTATGCCTTTGAACCTGGGACTCACCAGTCCAATGCTTTCATTGTAACAACACAATGCACAGATGCTACAATAGTGCCAATACATGTGCCTCTGTATGGCTCTGTCTCACTGAGTGTTCTTTAATGCTTAAAAAACACAGTGCACATGCTAGATGAAATCTCTTGAGGCCTTGCTATGATTGGGGCAATGAACTGAACAGTTAAAATCTATGCAGTGGGTTCTGTGCATATGACTGTTCAGATAGCCCTTGTCTTACAATCACAGTTGAGCCTGGAATTTTGGTTATAAGTTGCTGTGATCATAAATCGAGCTATGACATGATCAAACTCAAATTTACAACTGTTTTTTTAATACTTGTTAAATGAATCACTGTGGCTGTTAAGCAAATCACATGATCATTAAATGAATCATGTGGGTGTAAATTTGAATCCAGCTTATCCAATGTATTTTTTTAAAACTGAAAAACAGCAAAAAAAAAAAATGTCACAAAGCATGATTACATGAATATGGGATACTACAATGGATCATAAAGGCAAGCTGGTTGTCCAGTGTCCAAAATGTGATCACATGAGCATGGGTGTGATGTGGTGGTCATAAGTAACTTTTATTTAGTTCATCATAACTTTGAGCTGAGGTTAAGTAACTGGTTATACGTCGAGGAACATCTGTATAGAAATTCCTATGTGATGTAAAGTTTCTGCAATGTACCAGCAGAGAGTATTTGTGGTCCAATAAGACAATCACAACATTTTGCACAAAAGGTTCAGGGTATCTTTCTGGTTGAAGAGATCTAAACTTTTCTTCCTTCCTTCCTTCCTTCCTTCCTTCCTTCCTTCCTTCCTGCCTGCCTGCCTGCCTGCCTGCCTGCCTGCCTGCCTGCCTGTTATCTCATTATTACAACTTTATATGGATAAGTGGCCCAGATTTTTCCAACTGTCAGTATTTAAAATAGAATAGAATTTAAATAGAAAAATAGAATGTAAGATAGCAATCGACTTAAACTTCTATACTGCTTCACAGTGTTTTACAGCCCTCTCTAAGAGGTTTACAGAGTCAGCATATTTCCCCCAACAATCTGGGTCCTCATTTCACTAACTTGGAAGGGTGGAAGCCCTTGAGCCAGTCAAGACTGAACTGCTGGTAGTTGGCAGAGTTAGTGTGATGACCCAGGGTTAGTTTTGTGACCTGTGTGGCACAAAGGCAACATGGTCAAATAAGCAAGAAGTGTCCCTTTAATACCTCCAACTTTGCCCCCAATGTCAAGGTTACCTTCGGCTGGAGAAAGAACTCTCCCAAAAACAGTCTTTAAGTGGTGGAAATTCAGTCCAAAAACAAAGTACATATAAACTGTAAATAAAAATACACACAAACCATATTGCAGTAATTAACTTGACAGGGTAGGAGAAGGAACTGCAGACTTGAAAGCCCAGCAAAACATAAACAGTTGGGAAGATGCCAGGAACCCAGATAAGCCTCAATGATACCAGATAATTCACGATTTGCTCCCAACAACTTTGCTGTGTGCAACTTCCATTTTTAAACACAGTGTTCCCAATTGCAGCTAATGAAGAGAATCAGGGCCCTTTCCTCACCCATAAGCCATGCAACCCACATTGCTCTCTTCTCTGTTCCTCCCTGAGTGCCCTAGGATGAAGAGGGAGTGGGCCTGTCTTCTTCCAAGTTCACTCTCCCTTGCTCTACCTCTATTTTGCTCTGCCTAGTCAGACTTTGCCCTTCCCCAGTTTCTTCCACAGCCAACAGAGCCACACTCCCACTCCCTGTCAGCTGCTCAGCCTCCCCCTCCAAATCAGATTCTGACAGGGGCATGACAGTTAGCCTGAAAAACTACATTCTAACCACTGTACCATGACAGCTCTTTATAGACAGAATTTAAATAGATGAAGAACATAGAAAGCCCTTGATTTGGCCCACCCTCTTTTTAGCACCCCTATGAACATATAATACTAATATGATCTAATTACTGGCTCCATCAAAGTATTTCCTTAAGATAAGATGCCAGATCCCTCCATCCATACCCTTGGAGGATCTTCCTTTCCAGACTTCACACACATCCAAAATGCACCTCAAGATCAAAGCCCAAGACTCATTTATAAGCACCAAAGCCTGCTTGTCATTATACTGTATATACCTCTAGTGGTAGACTCCTAACATTGTAGGTTACCTTCAACCATTATACATGGTTGAATGAATAAACTCTACTTCTAGTAGTTGCCCATTTAAATTTATAGTTGTGTCTTTCACCTAACCAACTGCTGGAATTATTATGCATTTGCTTCCACATATTTCATTCTCAGCTCCTTGATAAAACAAATCCAGGGAGGGCAATTATGATTGCTCATTAAGAACTCCATTGCTGCAGCCATTCTTAATTTAAAATAGAAAAATGTAAGTCTGACATGGCACAGGCAAGCAATCAAGCTGATGTTACAGGAAAAGGAAAAAGCTTTTTGTTTTGTTTTTTATTTAATGGTCAGCTAGCTACCCTGGGGCACAGAGTAAATTCCGAAGAAACCAGACATTTTAATTTTTTTTAAGGAGGCTTGTTAACAAGAAGTGTCCATAGGTGAAGAATCCAAAAAGGCTAGGTGCTGTTCAAAGATAAAATTAACACAGTTTTTGCTTCTGGCTTAAATATATATTTTTTTGTTTAAAAAAGAACAAAACTAATTAGAATGAGTATTCCATGGCTGAAGCCATTCTTAATTTAAAATAGGGAAATGTTCATTTGAGATGGCACTGGGAAGTAATCAAGCTGAAGTTAAAAGAACGGGGAAAAAACCTAGGTTCGGAGCTTCATACACTTGGTAATAAAATATCAAACAAAATGATGTTTTGACACTGCCATTCTTTCTAGTCTCCAATTCTGCAAAAATAGTATTGGAAGTTAAAACCTACCCCTCTCCTAGGAAAATGAAATATTTTAGGATATACTAAAAAGGCAAAATATTTTCTCTAAAAAAAAAAGTAGAAACTCAGAAACAGAAACTCGGCTCCCATTTTTGCTAATGGGGCATTTATTTATTTATTTATTTATTTATTTATTTATTTATTTGTCAACCACTTGCAAGATTACAGATATTAGTATAAACATGAGTAAGAATACAGGAAATAGGTACGAATAAATGGAGACAATAGGACAGAGATGGTAGGCACGATTGTGCACTTATAGACCTTTTAGGTATGGGATGAGGTCAATAGTGGATAGTTTGAGATTAAACGTGTGGGGGTTAGAGGATGTAACAACAGAGTCAGGTAGTACATTCCAGGCATTGGCCACTCTGTTGCTGAGGTCGTACTTTCTGCAATCAAGTTTGGAGTGGTTTACATTGAATTTGTATCTGTTGTATGCTCTTGTATTGTTGCGGTTGAAGCTGAAGTAGTCATTGACTGATAGGACATAAAAAAGATCTACTCCAGGTAGAGCCATAATAGGAATTGCCCAAAGGCCTTTCATTTCATCATCAACCAAGCTCAACCAAGCCTGGGACTCAGGACAGCCTACTGAGTTGCCCTGGATGATCCCATGGGAGTCTAACAACCAATCAGAATACAATCTCAAATTCAGATCACAACAGAAGGCATAAAACCAAGGGTCTCTCAGTATCTTGCCCCTTCTTTTTCCTTCACCCAACATCTTGAAGCATGTGATTGTCCTTTTGACTTCAGATCTCCAAGCCATGTGATTCTATTTACCATTAAACCATCTTTCCAAGCAGTCACCATGTTTCCAGTGTCTTTCTTCCCCATTGGAACTAAACCCAGAAGGATATTTCTTCCAACAATAGGTTAAAAAAATTTTTGTTTCAATAACTTGAAACGTCAAGGGAGATGATTTAAGTATAATGTGTTCTGCTCCTAATTGCTTCAGATTCTGTAGAATCAAACATTTTCTCACTACCACCCTATTTATTTGAGGGGTGTTAAAATAAATAAATTACTTGCGCCTTTGCAAATTTCTTAACTCAAATTAGGTATATTTCTTTGGTTATATGGGGAAAAAAAATCCAAGTAACTGCATTGAGGGGAAGCTGCAAAGCCATCAACCCCCCATTTCTCTGGAAAGATATCCTAGAGCAGCTAAAACCCAGATGATGAAAAGCAAATGTGGAATTTCTGCAAGTGGGAAAACAGACCACCCATCATCTAATCCTCCTCCTCCTCCTCCTCCTCATCATCATCATCACCATCCAAGGAGACATGGCATTCAAAGAAAAAAAGTAGTTGTACCACCAGGCAAAAATTAATTAATTTAATTTCTGAACATAGATGATATCTCAATGGTGCAGAGCCTTCATGTGGAAGCATCCTAACTAAGTGAAATAAATGAGATGTTTCTTAAAAAGTTGAAAAATATAGGAGGCATATTTTTAACCATAAAACCCAGTAGCTTTTCTTCTTTCTGGAGGCATCTAATCATCAACATTATGTTCCGAGGTAGCATGGATAGTGCTGAGCCTGATTAACTTCCAAAAGTCAACCCTGGGGACAAATGGGGTTTCATTGGCTATGTGTATATGGTCTCCTATTACATATCAATAATCAGTTTACTCCTGTGCTCCTGACACTCTTTACATCTCTAACCTGTTCTCAATTGCATTTTGTCTCTCCTACAGAAGGAGGCTTGTAATTATCACTGTATTCCTCAAATGTGAGGGAAAGCCTGCCAGGAGAAAATTTGATCATCAGCATGATCAGCATCATCAGCATTCAGATATCTTTCAACTTCCATACAGTAGGTCCCAGTAGGAAACCTGAAGGAATGATCTCCAACTGGAATCCTTGCTGAATACCAACTTACTGGCTGATCTTGTTTTTCCTGAAGTGGAATATAATCCGGGATGGGATTCTACCAGTTCAGACTGGTTTAGGTGAACCGGTAGTTCCGGTGATCATTTGGCCCCATGCACCCCTGCCCTTTTCCTGTGCTTTATTTCCTTGTTTTTGAGCACAGTTGATTGGCACAGCAAAGCGGTTTGCCACACATCAGCTGTTTTACTCATCGGGGCTGCAGCAGAAGGTAAGTATTATAGCGAAAAATGGTCTTTACTAAATATTGTGCCTGCACACACGCAAAGCGTGTGCTCACTGAACCGGTTGTTACACTAGTTGAATTGCACCACTGAATATAAGGAATAGTAAATGCCATTGTTAATTGGAGCAGAAAAGGGATAGACAACATCAGAAAATGCTCTCCTGATTTTTGTTTTTTTTTAAGAATAGAATAGAATTATTTATTGGCCAAGTGTGATTGGACACACAAGGAATTTGTCTTGCTACTCTCAGTATACATAAAGGAAAAGATGCATTCATCAAGAGTCAAGAATCATAAGGTACAACACTTAATGATAGTCATAGGATACAATAAGCAATCAAATCATACTAGGAAAAAGTCAATATAAATTGTAAGGATACAAGCGACAAAGTTACAGTCATACAATCACAAGTGGGATGGGATGGGTGATAAGGAGCGATGAGAAGATTAACAGTACTGTAATGGTAGTACAGACTTTGTAAATAGTTGAACAGTGTTGAGGGAATTATTTGTTTCGCAAAATGATGGCTTTCAGAGAAAAACTGTTCTTGTATCTAGTTGTTCTGGTGTGCAGTGCTCTATAGCGTTATTTTGAGAGAAAGAGTTGAAACAGTTTATGTCTGGGATGTGATCACTCCCAGATTGAAATCTGTATAGTTCCATGAGAACCTAAGATGCAACTCATTCTTGCAGGCTGCTATTAGTTGATGTGAGGAAATAAGTTGGGGAATTGTGGGAAAAATAGTGAAGAGGATATTGATCCTTTTCACTTCTGCCCCCAAGCCGATAATTGATCTATTCTCAAAATTTCTGCAGTCCTTTTGTCTCATTATTCTTGTGGCATCATTGATTAGAGACTCCACTTAGTCTTTACTTGCTTTGCTTCTGCCCCGGTTGTTGTTGCTGGGTTGTTGTTGTTGTTGTTTGCCAGTTCTTTTACAACAAAACTAGTTTTGATCTCTTGCTCTGCTGTATCTTAAATCTTCAGATAAAAATAGAGGGTAAGTTACTGATTTCTCTACAGCTGCTAAGCACTTCTTGCTCTAATTGAGGTCAGTGAAAATTGCAGGCTCTGCTACTTCTGAATACCTGGTTTTTAGTGTTGAGCATTAGCTATTTAGCACCCTTTCAATTGTACATCATTCACTTGGAGAATCCATCTGATGTAGTCGTCAAGGGTAAGAGTCTTTCTCCATAGCTGTGTATTTGGAGGGCTCTGCGACTGAACTCTATGCAGCATGCTGTTGCCGATGACTACCACAGCTCCTTGTAAAATGCCCTTCTTTGCTAACTCTGGCACAGCTACTGTAGTCATTAATTGCATCCTCTGGAGTGCACTTCACATGAAGGGTATTGAAGTGAATCAAGACAGCTACAATTTGGTAATGACTTTCAAGATGTATCACAAAAACAGATGCACATGGAGGAAAACAACTTGGCTTCCTTCTGTGGCTTGTGTAGCACAACTCAAAACCTGCCCAGGCTCTCTGTTCTTGGTGCAAACAAATAATGGTGGGATTTAAAAGGTTTCTCCCTGCTTCTCCCCATCCTCCTCAATTGCTGAGGAAAGTGCCACTGTATGGCAGAAGTGAATTTAAGGAGATGGTATTTAAGGGAACATCTTTCCTTACTTGTCTCTAGACTTGCCAGGAAGTTCTTCTGTATCCCGTTCTATAGATAAGCATTTTCAATAGAAATATGAGAAAGGGATTTGCTTGGTTGCACCTTGGTTTCCGATGCCAGGGCTAGCTTTATTTAAGCACCAAATGGACATCAGTCTGCTGCTTATTTGCTAATTCAGTGCAGATCTTGGGAAGTGTACAGGAAAGGAAGAATGAAAACCCAGCTTAACAATAACATTACAAAGCTGCATGGCCATTCATAATTGTCCTCTTGGGCCAAGTGTCTTCTGAAATGTCAGAAGGATGGGAGCAATGGATACCTCCAGAAGCAGCTTGTTCCAAGTGCATGGTCTACTATGGAAAAGGGCAATTTTTTTCTTGGAGATGAGTCTCTCAACAAGCTAAGACAACTGGACCAGATGGGTAGAACCATATTTAGCAAAGCAGTCCCAGGTATAACACCATGCAAGGCTTTGTAGGTAATAATCAGCCTTTTGAAGTGGGTTTTGTAAGAGTTACTTTTACCTGATCCAGTTCTTGGAATCATTAATACTCATGTCATTTATATTTCTTTTTATCTAGGAAACGAGACAAGATAAATTCTTCTCATGTGCTACCATTTCCCTCTCTCTACATGAACCCACAACATCTTCTCCCCCTCCTCGATGGTCCTGAGAGTCCTGATCCACTCTTCTTTGAAAGCTTGTGTTTTGCATTCTTCAGTAGGAGTGAAGATATTCCTGAATTCATTTATTTATTCCTTGTGAGGTCTATAATTTACCTGGATGAACACTAGGCAATGAATGACATACCCATCCTCAGCCTGGGATGGGGGGGAGAGAGGAAAAGACTATATTTCTTGACTGTTATCAGCACTGAGGCCCTTTGTACTCCATTTTCAAAACTAAGTTATTTCTGTTTTCTCCACCATCAGTAAACATTTTTGCAGGAAAAAAAAGATAGAAAAAAATGGAGCAATTTTGTTCTTTTTCATTGCAAGCTGTCTCATGTCCTCCCAATGAAAAGGGTCAAAATAGCTTCCTCCCATTTTTAAACAGTAGAGGTGGAAGTTCTTATGAATTTCCCATAAATGCTATAGTAGACTGCATGCATGCCAGTGTGGGGGAGTATGTGAGAAAAAGAAAGAGAGAAACTTGTGCAGAATGGGCATTGTACATATGGAAGATGTATGTTTTTGTGTAACTGTAGGTAGAAAGAAGAATTAGATGTACGCACATATGCACTTTTTTTTGAATGCATGTCTGTACCATAAAATGATGAAATTATTTGTCTGAGGCTACATGCTACATTGTTGTTTAGGTAATACCAGTTACCCGTTACTAGCTATCGTGGCTAATTCTAAAAACATAGAATCAAAATTAGCCTAGTATTCTTATTTTAACCCCTTGACAAATACTCTGAGAGCTGTTCTCAGTACTTAACCCACAAGCACAGTTCTTACTTCACAGTAGTGAGATTGGGCCCTTGAAACATTCATGCTGAACTTGCTTATGTGGCAGCCAAGAAAATAGTTAAAAGGCATCTCATTTAAAACTTACTCCAAGTTTATTCTACTGTCAACTAAATCAAAAGTCACTATCCATTTCAATGTTAAAAGCTTTCAAAATAAATTGAGTCTATTTTAATGCTAATGTTAAAAAGTGTTATTTAAGAATGTTAATGCAAATGGCTTTTATGAGCCACCTGCTGTACACACTGAAAGAGGGGGGGCTATTAATATTTCAACAGTATCCTTTTATTTTTATTTTTTAAAGTATCTCTTTAATTCAAAGGATTAAGAAAACAGAATATTACTATCCCCTTTAGATTTTTAATTACTGAGCTCTACTCCTATTAGGAAGTAATTTATAGATAATGGTTAAAGAATGATCTTCTTTAATTTTCTGTTGCTATAGCCATAAATGAAATATGTACATATGTCAGATAGCAAATGGCAATCTGTTACTCCAACAGGTTTAATGTGACCATAACTCTCCAATGACTGAGAAACTGGGTCAAGGTTGGAATAAATTAGGTGGATCTGTCCACCCAAATGGTGAACATTTCAGTGCAAAACAAGGGCTTGATCGTGCAAGAAATTGAGATATGACCTTCATCTTATTCATGCTGGCATTTTTTCCAGGCAACTGGGCTGAACAGAACTTCAGTCAAATGAAAAAAAATTAGTGAAAACAAATATGGTAGAATTGTCCTTCCCTAATAAGGGCCCAGATCAAGTCAGAATGAGATTTGGTTGTTTGCTATGGTTTTCAAAGATAAAACAGTCTATAATTCCATAGAAACATAATTCCTATTTTTCAGGGATGGGGTATTGCTGGAGTTGAGAGCATTCTTTTCTAGATATTCTGTAGGAACACCATTCTTACACATCTTGATGTCATCCTGCTCCATATTTCCCATCCTAAATCTCCTCTTCTGTCCCATTCCCCATCCTCCCATTTAAGCCCCTGTCACACTGCACCAACGGATGCAAAGAGGATGTAAAACGGACAAAAAAGCTTGCCATCCGTTGGTTAACGCAATGTACTCACTGCCTCCGTTTTGCTTCCTCTCTATCTGTCCAGCATCCGTCTATTGATGTTTCATCTGCTCAAAAGGTTTTGAGCTGCCCAAAAACTTTTGCACGGAAAATGTATTCAATACGTCCGTTCTGCATCTGCTACACATCCGCTACGCATCCGTTCTGCATCCGTTACACATCCGCTATATCCGCTAGGCATCTGCTGCACATCCGCGCAACTCGCATCCGCTCAGACGCAGGGAGGAAGCGGAACGGATGCAGAACGGATGCAGAATGGATGCAGCACAGAAACAAAGCATTTAAAATGGAAAAAACGTTCGCAGAGGGGACCTATCTCGGATATTAAGGATGTTTGCAGGATGCCTAGAGGATGCCTAGAGGATGCCTAGAGGATGCCTAGAGGATGCAAAGGGACACCTATACTGCCTATAAAAAGGGGGAGCAACACATCTGAATCTCACTTTCAGAACAGCAGCCCTGCGGTGCAGACCTCTGCAGCCTTCATCTGACACTTCCTCTTCCACAGCATCCAGTCATGTCCACCGTGGATCATAACACAGTCCTTTTGGCAGCCGCCATTCTTCTGCAACAGTGCGAAGCCATCTACAGGCTCTGTGAACTCTACTACGGGAAGAAAAAGGGGCAGCCAAGAAGTGTCTGGGTACGAAGATGGTTCACCAGAAGAGCAGAGGACGGACTGTACAACAAGCTGATGGTGGAGCTCAGGAACGAAGACACTTGTGCATTCCATCACTTCATGAGGATGCCTCCAGCCATGTTTGACGAAGTTGTGGATCGGCTGACACCCAGGTTGACCAAGACAAACACCAACTTCCGGCCCAGCCTGGAACCTGGGCTCAAGGTGGCACTCATTCTGCACCACCAGGCCTCAGGGACCTCCTACAGGAGCATGCAGTATGGCTGGAGGGTGCCACACAACACCATCAGCATTTTGGTCAGAGAAGTGGTGCAGGCCATCATTGAAGAATACATGGTGGAGCTCCTCCAGTGCCCCACCACTGAAGAAGGATGGAAGAAAGTTGCAGAGCAGTGGTATCAGAGGTGGAACTTCCCCCACACCTTTGGAGCCATAGATGGCAAGAACGTGGACTGCAAAGCACCAGCCAAGTCAGGGTCCACTTATTTCAACTACAAGGGTTTCTTCAGCATCATCCTCTTCGCCATGGTAGATGCTGACTACAAGTTCATGTACATCGATGCTTCAGGCAGCGGCTCATCTTCAGATGCCCAGGTATACAACGCCAGTCACCTCAAGGAGGAGCTGGAACGCAACCTCATCGTGGGCTTCCCAGATCCAGAACCCCTGCCCAACGACACACAAGATGTGCCCTACTTCATCGTGGGGGATGACGCCTTCTCCCTCACAACCTACCTCATGAAGCCCTACACCTCCAAATACCTCACCCGTGAAGAGAGGATCTTCAACTACAGGCTGTCCAGGGCAAGGCAGGTGGTGGAGAATGCCTTTGGCATCCTGGCCAACAGATTCCAGGTACTTCTCACCACCATGCAGCATCACCCACAGACTGTGAGGAGGATCATGGAGGCTCGCTGCATCCTGCACAATCTCATGTGAACCCGCTACCCAGTCTTGCAAAACAGGCTCGTGGACCTCCAGCAAGGCAATGGGGACATGCAGCCTGGGGAATGGAGGCAAGGGTGAAACCTGATACACACTCAGGATGTGCAAGGCCCCAACAGAGCCTCATGTGAAGGGAAGAAGCAGCGCAACCTCCTGAAACACTAGTGCAACTCCCCAGCTGGAGCGGTGGAGTGGCAAGACAGGATGATAGATGCTTAATGGATGCTTCCTTCAGCCTGTCTCATCACACTGATGAGATTGGGCCATGTATGTTGAGTGGCCCTACAATGAACAGGGCATTTAATAAAGAGTTGTGTTTATGTTGACATGTGTGGATGATTGATTATATTGTTATTGATAATAAAGGACCATAGGTGTGCCACCAGGGAGGGTGGACCATACAGTCCCACTATGCTTGCACTGGAAGTTTATCTATCTCACAGCTATTACCCATTCCAAAGGTATCCCTGCCCACCCCACTGCTATCTTAACCCATCCCACAGCTATCTCAACCCATCCCACAGCTATCTTAACCCATCCCACAAGCATGCAAAGGCTTAAACCATTTCTAAAAGTTTCCAGCAAGACTTTATTAAAAAAAAGAAATGAAGCAAGTGTGTGAATCAAAAATAGACTTTATTAACAACAAGCTATAAGACAAAAATGAGTCTCTGGCACTCCTCTTGGTCGCTCAGTCTCAGGGGTGAAGGGTGCAGGTGCTGTGGAGGTGGCTGGTGCTGGAGTGCTTGTCATCAGCTCTTCCAGAAGCAGGAGCAGCAGAAGCCCCAGCCCCAGAAGAGCGAGCCTGTGCTGCAGAAGCCCCAGCAGAACCAGAGTGAGGGCCAGGGGGCGGGATGGTAGCCCTGTCCCTCTTGCAAGGGCTGGCAGCAGATGGCTGAGGCTTGCTGTGCTTCCGCATGGTTGTGGGGTTGCTGGCTGTCAGGGAGGCTGGTAGGAACCTAGGCTGGCAGGAAGGCTGGCAGGGAGGCAGGCACCAAGGCTGGCAGGAAGCAAGGCTGGCAGGGAGGCAGGCATCAAGGCTGGCAGGCAGGTATGAACCAAGGCTGGCAGGCAGGCAGACAGCAAGGCTGGCAGGGAGGCTTGCAGGGAGGCTGGCAGGCAGGCTGGCAGGGAGGCTGGCCGCAAGGCTTGCAGGCAGACATGCAGGCAGGACAGGCAAGGCAGTCGATGTGTCTGGAAGCAGGTCTTTCCTCTGAATGGCGACCTGCTTCCGAGCTGCTTCCTTTATATCCGCGGGGCTGACACAATGCATCCTCCCCGCATGCGCAATTAACGCCAAGCATCCGTTAGGCTTCCGCTGTGCATCCGCTAGGCTTCCGCTGTGCATCCGCTGCATCCGCTCTGCATCCACTCTGCATCCGCTCTGCATCCGCTCTTTCCGTTCCATGTCCGCTTTGCTGAGGCCCCCCGGAAGCCTAGCAGATGTGCCATCCACTCCCATCCGCTTACATCCGCTGGGCTTCTGTTCCGCATCCACTTTCCATCCGCCCTGTGCCCTCCCCTCGTCCGTGTTATCCGCTCCGGTTATGCAAATTTTTGCCCCTTTTGAGAGCGGATAACAACGGATGGAACATTTTGCTGGAACATTTAGATAGAATGGCTATGCCTTTTCTTTTTCTTTTCCCTTTAGTTAACAAATCTAACCTTCAAAAATCTGGATGTCCTTTAGCTTGGAGCAAAGTAATATACTTTTCCATATCTCTTTGCTGCCATCTAGTAATCATCCACATTTTAAAAATCATATCTTGTAGCCCTACATACAGTACATACAGGGAAACCATATTTATTTGTCTGCGTTCCTGGGCTAGCTAGATTCTTATGGTAAGTCACTGGTTTTTTATACCCTTTTCTCCCTTTGTAAGTTGATTTTGTGTGAGTGTTTGTATTTGTGCCTAATGTTTCAAATGCTGTTTGAGTTTGTCTTTATTCTCGCTGGAGGAAAAACTCCATGGGGTGCGGAAGGCAAACTCTGCGGGGTGGCCAGATTGTATTATTGGTTTTCTCTAATCTCGTTTAGCTTTAAGATAGTTTTTCATATTTGTTCTGTGGCAATCTCCTGTCTGTCCCTTTTGTACTTTATATTTTGTGTCTTTTGTCTGTTTGTTTTGCTTATTTGGTATGTCCTGTGTTTTTAAGGGTTTTCTAAATTGTCTTTTGCTTCCTTTTCTTATTTGTCTATTTTTATTAATTACTTAGGCTTTTGTCTGTAGGGATTCTTTCATACTTTTTTATTTAATTCCTTTTCCTATTTAAGTTTGTTTCATGGCTGATCTGATGTTCCCCTTGGGTTTTTTCTGTTTTTGTGATACTACTGTCTTTGTGAAGTTCCCTTTCCACATATTGAACTACAATGGAGCTTAGACTCCAGATGTGAGGGACAGTAAAGAAAAGGTATTTAACTAGGCCTGCCTAAGTCTAGTAGTTTAACTAGAATATTGTCTAGTCCAACCCTGAGATGAGAAATGTAAACAGCCACTCATCAACATATCTGGAAGTCTTGGGACAAAGTGAGCCCTCTTGCTAGGGCTTTTGGGCAATTGAAATCCAGCAGCTGTGCTATAACAATGCTACGGAGCTGAACAGAAACTAGTCAACATCTTTCTTAATCATTGCTATTGAACTTTTTATAACTGTCTTCATCCATTCACTCAGTTCCTTTTCCTTAAAAGGCTTTGGTGGGCCAGAGGAGAAAAATGAATACGAGGGAAAAGCTTTACAGAGTATCGAAAGCAATATCTTAGTAGTTTGATTTTAAAGAAATAAAGACATTCTGTTTCATAGATTTATGCTACAGAGAAATAAAGAAATCATAAATGTCAAGTATGATCAGTTTCCACTGCTTCCCTTTAGATGTATGTTGATGAGGTTTATGTTCTACATTATCATGCAATCACTCACAGCTTCAACTGTTTTTTTTTTTTTTGTTATCAGTGGCATTGCTTTTTGATCTCTCTTGACTAACAGTTTGCTTTTTTGTTTTTCTGAGTGGCGTTTCCTGGCGTCTAAGCATTTATCACCTGTCCTTTCCCCCCTTTCAAATTATGATATAAAATATGTTACTAGAACAATACAAGCCATTACCAACCATTTACAGTATAGTTTTAGCCAGCAAAAACACACAGTGAAATGCCGAACGTATAGAAAAGAAAAATACATGAGTTAGGAAAAGAGAGAGAGAAAAAATCACATATTAAGTTACCTAATCAGTCATATAATGTTGTGTTATATCAAAAATGACACAATGGAGGTATCTAAAACTGTGCACTGCCGAAAGAAATTTGCCAGGGAAATTTTTATTTGTCTCACAAAACATTAGAAATGTCTTTCGCTCTTTCTGAAGCCCCCAGTTAACTGTGTTGTGCCTTGAAATACTCAAGTTACAATAAAATAAACTGTTAGTTATAAGCCTGGAGGGGAAAAAAAGGCTTTTTAAACAACTTTCTAAATATTGAAAGAATGGGAACCAAGCATATCTTCAGAAAGAGCATATTCCATGACCTAGAAGCATAGGAGTCTGACATTGAGGTATAAGAACAAAAGGAAGGTGTTTCATTGTGATGTCATCATGCACACTTCATGATTTTGACAACATTTCAGTTTGTACTACATATCTTTCTTTTGGAAGCCCATGTAGGTCAAGGCTTCTTCCCATATAACCTGGGTAGAGGACTGTCAGGTAATGGAGGCATCTTCAAAATTCCCTCTTCTGTGGGCGAAGTTCTTTGGGTAGGTTCTTAGTGGGAAAGAGAATTCCACAGATAGTCAGCCCTTAAGCCAACTACAGCTTTAAAAGTCAGTAGCAAATTTCTTGAATTGTGTGAAGTAGGCAATTGGCGGTCAAAGCTTTCCATACAAAAATTATTTGATTCATCATTCTTAGTTATCTTATAAATGCATCAATCAGAGCCAAGAGGACACCTTAGAGTAATAGTGCCAGTTACCAGGCCATCTTTGGATTCCCAAATTTTCTAGAATTTCAGCACAGAGACAAGGTAAGAAATTCCTCAAGAACAGCTTGTAAACCATCCACATCCATCAGGACAAATTGCAATGGGCTATTTTAACTGGTCTTTTATTCCTGCAGAACTAGCCATTGCCAATCAAAAACTAACTAGAAAATGATCTGCATGTCATAACAAAGTAACCTTTAATATTTACACTGTGTTTAGATGGATGTTCTCCTGCAATCTTGTTTCTATTTATTTTTAAAAAGTGTTTTAATGGTTGTGACATTGTTTTAAATGCATGTAATAAAATAAGTGCTAATTAATAAGATACATGTAACCAATAGCAGCAAATCAAAGTGTCAACACATTCTAGTATTGTATATGGTCCATAATTGTCCAGAGCCACTCTTGATTAATCAACTGGGCCTTGAAACCTTCCAATACAAGAAATGATCACCTCAATTGTCACCAATGGGCAATCCTGAATGGCATTTGCACTTTACAAGGTATCTGCCTGGCTTCTCTGTATAAATGGGGCATAGTATCCTCCCCTATGTGTGACTGTGGGGTCCTATGTCAAACTATAAATCACATCATGACTGGTGCTAAGCTGAGGGCATATACCAGTCCAGTATCTGTTTGCTTTTAATATAAACAAAATTGGCTAGATGGCCTAGACATTGATATTTGAACATAGATCTTCTTAATGTTTATAATTTATTGTGTTTCACTAATCTAGTTGAAATGTTAATATATATTGCTACTCCATGTATGATATGCCATATATTAATAGATAACTCACCTCAGTTAGCTCAAGGAGAGACAATACTGTGCAGTATGGCAAATGCTATACTAATGATATCCCTTCACTGATTTGGCCACATAAACACAATTGTGAACATCCAGTTGGCATGTATGGGTGGAACTTCTGGTTGGTTGGATAGTGTTCCCATAGATTCCAGTGACTCCTCATCCTCTCCAGATATAGACAGTTGCATCAAAGATTATCATACTGGATAGAATTCTTCCCACTTCTATCACAGCCAAGTATCTATAACATGTCAGGTCAGCTCACTCATCCACGATGAACTCCTGGACCTAAGTAGGAATGTCACAATTGAATTTACTTAAACTTCCTTAAGGCTAGGTCCCACTGGCCGACGGACACAAAACATATGCATAAAGGACACAGCCGATGAGCAAAATTTCAGGGGTGGCTCCATCCCATGTCATCCGCTCCAAAAAGTGGCAAAAATTTGCATAAACAGAATGGAAAAGAATGGAAAAGAACGGACAGGGGTAGTACGTAGCGGAGATATTAAACAGATGTTCACAGGAAGACTAGCGGATGACAGCGGATGGAAGCAGATGACACCTCCGAAGGGCTTCCAGGGGAGAATTGTGAAGCGGACGCATAGCGGAAGGGGCGGATGCATAGCGGATGAAGTGGATGCATCATGGATGCATATAGGAAGCAAAGCGGATGCCGCGCAGATGTATATCGGATGCAAAGTGTTCACTGCACATGCGGGATTATGAATTGCATAAGCTCCACGGATATAAAAAGATGCAGCACGCATGCAGTCAGCATTCAGAGGAAAGATGTGCTGCCACATACATCTTCAAGGAACACCATGGTTTGTCAGTCAGGCAAGAAGAGGAAGCCCATGCCTACTCATTCCAGCCCTGGCAAGAAGGACAGAACCAGCATCCCACCCCCTGGCACTGATTATGAACCTGCTGGTGCTGCTGGTGCTGCTGCTACTGCTACTGCTACTGCTACTGCTACTGCTACTGCTACTGCTACTGCTACTGCTGCTGCTGGTGGTGGTGGTGCTGCTGCTGTGGTGGACCAGCCCCAAGGCCCTCAAAGCCCTGCTGCTGAAGGCCCTGCTGCTCAAGCCCCTGAAGGCCCTGCTGCTGAAGGCCCTGTCAGAGGGAGGAAGAGGCAAGGGAAGGAGAAGGGAGAGAGGAAACAGTACACCGTTTCCGAGGACCATGAGGAGGAGGTGCTGGAATGGCTGAGGGAGAATGAGTACCTCTGGAGAAAGGGCCACAGACTCTATCGTGATACCAAGAAGAAGCAGTCAGCTTGGAGAGAAAAGGCAGAGACCCTGGGCTACACTGCAAATGTACTCCTGGGATGGTGGAAGCACATGCACACCTGATATGGCAAGCTACACCTCAAGAAATCCGGGCAGGCCCACTGTCAAGCTCACTGACTGGGAGATGTACGTCATGGCCAAGTGCAGTTTCCCGGAGGGTGAGATCCCCCACCGAGGAGCAGCCCCTCTGACACCCCTCTCCCTCAGACAGCCCACAGACAGCCAGTCCTCTTCCAGCCAGGAGCCAGATACCCTGTCCAGGCAGGTGTCTTCAGAGGGCCCCAGAGCAGAGACACCCCCCCAACAGCTGCACTCCCCATGCCGCCAGACTTGGAGGATCCCCTGTCACAAATGGAGGAAGAAGCAGCAGCCACCAGAGACCAACCCACCCCCACCACCAGCTCCAAAAGATAAAGGCAGAGAGGCAGACTGGAGGGCCAGAACCACAGTGTCCTGTTGGAGATCAGGGACACAATGAAGACCAGCACAGAACTGCTCTCTCAGCTGGTCCACTTGGACAGAGGATCCTCGGGCCGCCACACCTTCATCACCTATGTGAGCCACACCCTCAGGGACCTGCCTGAGACCCAGTACCAAGTGATGAAGGAGAAGATCACAGGACTTCTGCACAACCCTCAAGGCCCAGCTGAAGCTGCTCCTACCCAGTCCAGGTCTGCTCCTCCACCCCAGGTGATGTCACAGCCCTTTCACGGCTTTCAACAGCCTCTCACCTACCAAGGCTACGACTAGCAGGACTTCTCACAGCAAAAACAGACCTTCCCAGTCCTGGCCCAGGTTCATCACATGCCACAGAAGCCACACCTCACCCAGCTGCAGACCAGAAGTCCCACTACATTCCTCCTTCCTCCACCCCACAGCCAAGCCCATCAATGGACAATCTGTCATCAGTCTTGTGCCTCACATCTCAGGAATTTGATGAAGGGCCTCTCAAGCTCACGGGACTGAGTCAGCTCTCTGAGAGCTTCCTGAACACACCATCCCCTGTTGTACTCTCGGGGGCAAGCACCCCAATGGCACCTCAGACCAGCACTCAAGCCACAGCCACCTCCAAAGTCCCTGCCCGCTTAACAATTGAGACCATGGACATGACTCAGAGTGACTGAGAATAGTGCCAGAGACTGAGTTGTTACTCGTTCACTTTATCTTTGCTAAAGACACTTTACTTGGTTCATTTTGCTTTTTTAATAAAATCATAAAGTTTAGCTAAGACAGATAATAAAGGTTATCTTTGCTTAACACATTTAATTCAGTTTACTTGGTTCATTTTGCTTATTTAATAAAGTCATAAAGGTTACCTAAGAAAGTTAAGAAAGGTTATCTTTGCTTAAGACACTTGGTTCATTTTTTTTCCTTAGTGAAGTGTTGGTGAAAACTTTGAAAAAATGGTTAAGCCTTTGCATGCTTGTGGGATAGATAAGGATAGTTGTGGGATAGATAAACCTCCAGTGCAAGCAGAGTGGGACTGTATGGTCCACCATCCCAGCTGCCACACATATGGACCTTTATTATCAATAACAATTTATTCATTGATCAACACATTTCAAAATAAACAAAGCTCTTTATTAATGCTCTATTCATTGTAGGACCACTCAACATACATGGCACAATCTCATCAGTGTTATGCGACAGGCTCAAGCAAGCATCCATTAATCATCTATCATCCTGTTTTGCCACTCCACTGCTCCAGCAGGGGAGTTACACCAGTGTCTCAGTAGTTTGTGCTGCTTCTTCCCTTCACGTGAAGCTCTGTTGGGGCCTTGTACATCCACAGTGTCTATCAGATTTCATCCTTGCCTCCATTCATCAGGCTCCATGTCCCCATTCCCTTGTTGACGGTCCACAAGTCTGTTCTGCAACACTGGGTAGCGGGTGCGCATGAGATTGTGCAGGATGCAACAAGCTTCCACGATGCTCCTCACAGTATGTGTCTCATGCTGCATGGTGGTGAGGAACCTGTTGGCCAGGTTCCATCTGGAACCTGTTGGCCAGGATACCAAAGGCATTCTCCACCGCCCGTCTTGCCCTGTACAGCCTGTTGTTGAAGATCCTCTCTTCACGAGTGAGGTATCTTGAAGTGTAGGGCTTCATGAGGTAGGTTCTGAGGGAGAAGGCATCATCACCAAAGATGAAGTAGGGCACATCTTGTGTGTCATTGGATAGGGGATCTGGATCTGGAAAACCCATGATGAGGTTGCGTTCCAGCCCATCCTTTAGGTCCCTTGTGTTGTATACCTGGCCATCTGAAGCTGATCCGTTGCCTGAAGCATCAATGTACATGAAGTTGTAGTCAGCATCAACCATGGCAAAGAGGATGATACTGAAGAAGCCCTTGTAGTTGAAATAAGTAGACCCTGAGTTGGCTGGAGCTTTGCAGGCCACATGCTTCCCATCTATGGCTCCAATGGTGTGGGGAAAGTTCCACCTCTGATACCACTCTTCTGCAAGTTTCCTCCAGCCTTGTTCAGTGGTGGGGCACTTGAGGAGCTCCTCCACGTATTCTTCGATGATGGCCTGCACCACTTCTATGACCACTTTGCTGATGGTGTTGTGTGGCACCCTCCAGGCATACTGCATGTTTCTGTATGTGGTTCCAGAGGCCAGGTGTCTCAGAGTCAGTGCAACCTTCAGTCCAGGGTCTAGGTTGGGACGGAAGTTGGTGCTCAGCTTGGTCAACCTGGGTCTCAGACACTCTACAAGTTCATCAAACATGGCTGGTGGCATCCTCATGAAGTGATGGAATGCACGAGGATCTTCATTCCTCAGCTCCACCATCAACTAGTCATACAGTCCAAACTCCATTCTTCTCACGATCCATCCTCAGACCCACACAGCTGTTGGACATCTCCTTCTTCTCCTTCTGTATAAAAGGTGAAACAGTCTGAACAGGTTTTGGTTCTGGTGATGAATGATCACAGCTACCATACGGACTGTGTCATGATCTATGGTGGAGAACAATTGATGATATGGAAGACCAAGACGAAGGGTGAAGAGGTCTGTACATCACAGCTGCTGGACTCATAGTGAGATCCAGGTGATTTCCTCCCCCTTTTTATAGGAAATATCGGTTGTCCACTAAGTGTCCTTCTACATACTCTAGACATACTGCAGACATCCTAAATATCCAAGATACATCCCAGATACAAACATTTTGTCCGTTTTGAATACTTTTCTATGAGATGCATCCACTTACATCCTTTCTATTTCCGTGCTACTAACGCTGTGTGGATGTTCCGTGTACCTTTTGTTTCCTCCCTCTTTCCATTTTCAGCTGCAGCAGATGTGAGTTGAGGGGATCGCCAGAGGATGCAGAGAGGATACAGCGGACGTTTAACGGATGATAACGGACATAGAACGTTTGTTGCCCGTATATGGCGTGGATGTACATTGTACACGGTGGAAAGTTCATCCTCTCAAAAAGTTTTGTGCAGCTCAAAACCTCTTGCGCAGATGAAATCTTAGTGGATGGATGCTCGAGGAATAGAGCGTATGAAACACGTATGCAATGAGTACGCAATGGATGCATAGCATTTTCCAACGGATGGCAAGCTTTTTTTAACGTTTTACATCCTCTTTGCATCCGTTAGTGCAGTGGGACAGGGGCTTTAGTTAGATTGTACCCAAACATGGCAAAAGGACAACTCTTTTTTTCATGCAACAGCCAGATTGCATTGTCGGCTTTCTCTGTATCTTCCCTGTGTGCTTTGTCTTAAGCCCAATGCTCATCACCTCTCTATTACAATCATAGTGGCAACTGACAAATTGAGCAAAGATAAGCTATCATTCGTTTATAAAGTTATTAAAAAGCAGTTGTTGATTGATAGGTGAGCGAGACAATTGGAATTGCAAGTGCTAATATCTGTAAAGTACTATGACTTCAAACTCTACCCATTCTCTTAAACAGAAGTGGTTGGCTTCAAAAAGGCAGCATCTAGAGGGATGGATCTTTCAGGGGCACACCTGAAAAAAATACAAAGCTGGTTATGTTTGAGTAAAATCAGAGAGTTCAGCCGAAAGCTACAAAACAACTGTTAGGGATAACATTGTTCACCCTAACAGTTTTAGGTGAAATACTAACTATGAATCATAGTTAGTGTATGCAGCTTTAAATGTAAAATAGCAATTGTGGGTGTGGTTATGAAAACCATATAAAAGTAGCAAGGCTACAGCTTTCTCTCTCTCTCTCTGGCTTTGATGATCCCTGATTACTGCTTGGAAGC